>NDXB01002606.1:122521-159782 GCA_002631895.1 Agapornis roseicollis
TTTTTTTTTGGGGGGGGGGTGGTGTTTGTTTTTTTTCTTTTGAAGAAGTAGCTGACAGTGAATTTAATCCAAACTTTTGTAAAGGAACAATACATTTTTAGGAAGTAGATAATTCAGCACATATCAGTAGGACCAATAATTGGACACAAAGGGCTTAATTAATTTTATTCTTGGATGATATAGAGTACAGGAGTCTCCCTGAAATGAAAGGCACATACCTGAGGACAAAACTGACCCATATAAATTGAGTGCATCCTCCCTCCTAAATACCAAAAGCTATTTGATAGCTTTCAGAATGTCTCCCTGGAAATTATTCTAAGTCAGCAAATAATTGATCAAATAAATATTTCAAATTACTTTGTTTTTGTAAATGCTATGTTAGTTTTCCTGGAAATGGGTTTACATGTTGCAAAGTTTGCTATTTAGCTGGATGAAGTTAAAAATAGACTGAAGACAGCACACATACAGTGCCGTAGTCTAACTGAAGGTAAGCAGGTGCCATCCCTGGTATTCTAGTTTTGTATTTGATTGCCTCTGCTGCAGTTCCCCAGAGCCTGCATTCATCAGATCCTTTGATATAAAGCTCTGCCAAAGTTTGCTGCCTCAAAGAGTAGTAGGTGACCTAAAAATGCTTGCCTACACAGATGAAACCCAAGACCCAATTCCCAAGAGCAACCCCAGAGTCCATGGGTCTGGGGAGAAGACCCCTGTACTGCTGCTTGCCCTCTTTCTGGCTTAAGATCTGTACCTGTGGTAGGGAAGGGCAGGTGGGCTGATCCCAGCTAAATGCCTGTCCTTGAGAAGCGTAAGACTGTGAGCAAGTCAAAGAGCATTCCTGATTTTTACAGCCTACACTGGGTAGGAGGGATTCACACAGAGCTTAGTGCACTCACTGAATGCTGCCCTTTCTGTTCTTTGCCCCAGCTCATCTGTACGTGATATTTTCAACTTCAGTTTCCAAGCACTCTTTAATAAGAGAAGTAGAAGGGTGAAATAGAGTTAGTCAGAACTTGTCAAAGAGGAATTAATGATATAGAAAAAAGAATAAATGTGAAGTAGAGTTCATGTCTTAAAACATAAGTTACTTTTTCTGAAGTAATTTTTAAAGTGTAGTATATTATGCAAGAATTTAATTTTTCCAGTTCTCAATTTGGAAGAAAGATGTTTCTTCAAGCTGAAGTAACAAAGAAAAGAAACAGGTTTTTTAGGGGTTCCAGATGGTTTGTGTGTGGTGTGTTTGGGGGTAGTTTTGAATACTGAAAGTCATTAAAGTTGTCCTTGGGGTCTTACTGACACCAAATTCTGATGTTTCTCCTGTCTTTGATTTTCTGGTAATCTACAGGCCTCTTAACATCTAGACTCCAAAATATTTTCCTGCTCACTATCTGTATTTTTTTTTTTTAGTGTGAAAGTGTGAGACAAATTGCCAAGAAATGAACATCAGAAATGCGAAGCTGAAATTTTGTCTAAGTTACTAATCAAAAAGAGAGTCTTAAATGCTGTCAAGAAAATAGAAACACTAGCAAAGCATAACTTGAAGGTATGCACATTTGAAGGAAACAGTTAATATGACAGCATAACTGAGCAAAAAAACCCATTAAAATCTGTGGAAGAGACTGGTTTTGATGCTAATATAAGATGATAGCTAAGGTCTGGAATTAATAAGACAGTCTAGCAAGGCAGCGTTTCTAAATTACCGAGAAGGCAGAAGATGAACAACAAAGTACTTTTAAATGAACTCATCTGCTTTAAAGCCAATCTGTGTACAGATGGTAAGAACTGTAAGTAGGAATGAAAGGGTTTGCTGAAGTGTTCTGAACAGGTGCAAGCGAGTTATGATTAGGTTAGGAAGTAAAGAGGATGAATCTCTGATAAAAAATGAGGGTGTTAGCAGGCAGGACAAGCTGGTTTGATTGGATAAAATGCCCATGGGTGGCTAAAAAGTTGGGAAAACATGGAGGTAGCCAGAAAGTCTGAAATTTCAGGAAGAATATAGTGTAGTGACAGAAGTAATTGTCACTCACCTTGTTGAGCTCTGATTATCTTCCAAGAGACAAGTGGGATGTACTGTCATCTATGCTGCTGTAGCTTGTACAGCAGCTAGGGCAAAGTGGTACTGTTAGAAAAATATGAAGGTATGCAGAGAGTGTCTGAAACCCTGTGAAATTCATTTCACTTTGAAAAGTTTTCAGCTTCAGGTTATCTCTGACATGTCCCAGCACAGGATGTATTTCTTTTTCTCCCAGTTTCTGTCAGGTAGCAGTTGCAATTGTGTTCCTATTGCCTCCTATATTCAGGTCCCTGAATCAAATCCCAGCTATTGTCTTCCCTCTGAATATATGGCTTTTTCCTTTTTCTGTGTCCTACACCAGCAGAAGTTTTGGAGCCTTCAGATATAATGACCTATAAAGTGCTTTACTTTTGTTCTGGAACACCTGTCTGACCCAAACACTTTTTTGCTATAGTTCCTGAAAAGAACCAGTCCTGAGCCATAATGCATCCATTATGCAGCTTCTGTTTCACTTGTTTTATCCTGCATAAGGGAATCTTAGGATCAGTGTCCTCTGGTGAGGACCATATTCTACACAAAGGACTGTCTTCCTGTAATCCACTGATGAAATTGTAATCTTCAAAGGAAAATATAACTTCTCCACCACAGGAAACTAGAAAATCTGTCTTGAGACCTCTGTTTAGCTTATTGGTGGATGTATTTGTTTTATTTATGTACTGGCTTTGCCTTATTAATTTTTCAACTTTATTTATTCCCTACAAGTGAAACAAGATGCTTTTATTGACTTTCTGCAATTGCTTAAGCTTTGGAATAGTATAAAGAATGCTGAGATAATAAGATAATACAGGGTTAAATGGTACCAATATTTGTGTATATGATGTTGAGAGTTGGAGAAGATGCAATTGGAACCAATAAGCATGAGAGGTCATTTAGCAAAATTTAACAGTTTATCTTGTTGCTCTTCAGGCAGCCCCTGCCTATTCTGCAAATGCCCAGAGCACCATATGCAGCACTGGATCCTAAATTTTTCCTTCAGGTATGAATACATGTACAAGGAATATTTTTAGTTGAGGAGTATGCATATACAAGAAGAAGGTGGGGAGGGGTGGAAACCAGCACAAAACTGCAGAGCAGTACACAGAGGGGTCTGTGGGGCAATTGAAAGCAAGCCAAATAAATGCTTGTACTGGCTTCTTCCTTTAGGGAAAAAGTAACACGTGTGAGAGAGGCGGCCAGAGATAGTGAGAATACTGGGTGACATTTGAGGTAGGATATCTGATGGAAAGAGTTTTGGAAGTGTAAGCAAACACCCCCTATCTCTTTCTGATGGATCTGTGCAGAGCTGGGGGAAGACAGGACTTTGTGCACATTTATTGTAAGTTAAGTCAGATCGCATCAAAGAGATGTCTGGTGCCATTGCCAGTTTCACCTCCTAATGCAAACAATATGAAACTCCCCAGATATATTAGCTATATGCTTGGGTCAACAGGAGCAGTTTTTCAATTTGTATAATTCAAAATTAAATACAAGTGAGGAACGTTATACTCACATAAGAGCTGTGTACTTTCCTTAGCTGTTGGGGAATCTTACTGTAACTCACTGTGTTTTTAATTCTATTCTCAAAAATACATCAATTTTTGTGCTGCACAACTAATATTTCTCCAGTTTTAAATTCCCTAGCCTCTTCTTTTCTGATCAGCTACTAAATATTGTGGGCTTTTTTTTTTTCTTATGTTTCTTTATGCTTCAGAGCTAATAATTCTTTAAAATAATAATTTATTTTTTTCAAACATAAATATATCACAGCCCAGAAAATGCTAAGTCATAGAAAAAATGCATACTGCAGCTGGAACTGATATTCACTGCATTAATTAGATTCTTCCTCCAATCTCATGAAAACACAACAGAACCATTAAAGAACACTACACTAGCTTGGCTAAACATACATCAGTTACTTTTCAAGGAATGACTCTTAAAACTCCTATTTTCAATTCTAGTCTCCAAAAATAAAAGCAAACCCAACTGAGAGCTTAATATGATTAGATAGTGCTATATATTGCTAGTGGGCTCATGCAGGAGGAAACTGAATAAGCTTTTAAAATATTAACCAAAGCAACACTAGATCCTCCTGCACTGTCCCAAAACAAGCATTTAGCAAAACTGCTTGGGTAAAGGGATAAGGGAGAGAGATAGACAAATAATTATCGTCAAATGTGGAGAGAATGAGAAACAAAACCCACTACTGAATCAAAAATAGGAGAGAAGCAATGGAAGATAAAAATAATAAAAATAACTATGTTATTTGTATAGTAGTGACAGAAGAGGTGTCAGGGCAGAGGAGAAGCAGTTTGAAAATGCAAGGCTTGGTCAAAAAGCAGTGGGGTAACCCAGCTGTATTTAGAGGTTTGCTAACAAACAGGACTAAATTGTAGTAAATAGATGTGTGCATTGGTGCTCAGTGTGCAGTGAATGACTCTACAGGGGAAGGCAGGAATTGTGCTCAGAAAGTGTCATGTGGGAAATACCTGACACTTATCATCTGGCTTCGAAGATACTTGTGTTACAAAATACTTTGGTTTATAAACTGCCAAAAGTTAACATCAGAGTTGCCTGTACTTCTGGAAGGATTTTCTATAGCCACTGTTGGAGGACTAGCAGAAGGTGGTCTCCAAAGTAAAATATGCTTTGTTTGTGTAACTGGGACCTACGATCTGTCTTCATCATTAATGTTACGCAGATGGTGACACCTTAGGAAAGAAGACCTTTGAACCATGTGGGTCCTAAGGTATCTTTAAACTCAGTAAAAGCCATCATTACTTACTCTGTGTGCCATACTTCTTTATTACTGGTTGCCAGGTTCCATTATGGCTAATTGATTTACTGTGTACAGATGGAGTGAAGTTTTGCATGCCTATGGACCAGATGTTCCAGAACCAGAGGTCAGTTGTGAGACTTGGTGTATCAATCTAGTTTTGTGTAGCAGTGTAATAAATCAGCTCTGCTGAAGTTCTTCCAGGAAATTGAATAAACTGTTTTTTAATATTAGAGAGAAGGGAAGTTTTCAAGTTGTCAGTTTGTTGTGTTTTTCCTTCATCATCAGGACAGAGATTCACCTAGAATCTTAGAGTTGCTCGGATGTCTTTGATATTGAGGAAAAGGTAAACTAGAGTCTGTGACATTGCCACAAGAAACACTTCTCTCTGGACTTAAATTTGAGGAAATTCAGACACCATTTCAGATCACCTCTTGCACTGGTTTCAGAGTCAAGACAACCTCAGTGTTGTTGAAACACCCTCATCTTATGAGCAGAAGTAGTGCTTACACTTACTTCATTCACTGTTTCTAATGATTCTAGACAGCCAAAGGAATGGAAAAGCAGTTGTAAGTTCATGGAGTGATTTGCTGCATTTTCAAGTGGTAAGGAAAATGTTATCTGTTTCATTTGTTAATGACAATGTTAATGGAAATGATTTGATCACATGTTCTTCGGACTTTTTGAACTAGGAGTATGACTCTGGTGTTAATTTCTGAAAGGATCTTGAAACTTGTCATGAATATCAAAAAACTAAGGTCTAACAAGACTTTAAAGAGTTAGGAGAATAAAATTAACTTACTTGAGTATGAATTGACAGTTTCAGAAATGGGAAAATGTAAAGCTTTATATTATATTTGCTAGTCACTTGTGCTGACCATCTAGTTTCAGTTCTGGTACTTGCTGAAGTCATTTGATCCCTTTTCTACATGAACTAACATTAAAAGCATGTCAATGTCAAATGAATTAAAGTTGGAGTTGGTCTATAAATCATATATCTAGCTAAATCAGAAAGCAAAGGCTTGATGAAGAAATCACTTGGTGAGGGTCTGTACACAAAGTTATGTGTTAACTACTACACAGGAAATCAGACCCAATAATCAAAATGATACTTCTGGCCTCAAAATGTACAAATGTATCCAATAAATATTTCTTTTTTTGGCCACGTTTGAGGTAACTGGTGATTCCTTCCACTGAACTCCCTCAATCTGAGAATAGATTTTAGTTGTGTTTTAAATCAAATGAGAATAGGTCTTATATATGTCAAAGTACAATGACAAAAACAAATTTCTGCATGTAAGACACTTATCTATTTAATTTAAAGGGAGGGTTCTTTAACTTTTGTGAGGCAATATTTACAATCATTTTCTCACTTCCTTAAATGGACTGTAATGCTGTTATATGTGAAATAAAACTTCTTTCTCTTTCTTTCCCTTTGTGTGTGTCTACAGTAGTATAGACCAAACAGGATTTAAAGATAAACATGACTGCTTTTAGAAAAAAGATTATGACATTACCAAATAAATGCTAGAATGAATATTTAAATATCCCCATGTATGACGTTTTTGTTCACTAACACCAGGCTACTTGTCCAAGATCATAGTCATTATAAACAAGATCACAAGACTTCAGTTACCATTTGATTCAATAATTTTCCTTCTGGGACTGTATCTAGTTAGCCTTAAATAAAGTTACTCAGGAATTGGCCTGCTTTATGTATATGCATGAATCAAATAGAAGCTGGAGTGCTACATTTGTGCTCTTGCAATGGTAGCTTAATGTTGGTGATCAAAAAGAAGTGCATTTCTTAAATATTTAGCTGAACACTTATCTAAAGCAAGGATATAAATATCCTTGATGCATTGTTTGATTTTAGCTGCTTTACTGTTGTGAACATTAAATCTGAAACAAAATATTGTCCTTTAAAAAGCAATGTCTTTTATAAATGTAATTTTGAGTTTAGATTAAAGATTTGAACAGAACCTTAAGCACTGAAATATATAATAAACTCTTTATAATTTATAAAAACCCCCAACAAAACAAAAAACAAAAAAAACCAAACAACAAAACCAAATCATAGATTTCAGCAAACCTAGCCAAGAATTAAAGCATAAGCCAGCTGAGAAGTCCTGCTACTGTAGAACTGAGGAATTCACTCATCAGCTTAATCTTTCTTGGGTGAATGTAAACAATATATAAAAAAAAAAATAAAAAGAGTATGAATGACTCGAAACTTGCTAAATCCACATTCCTTTTATCTAGCTCTTTCCATTTGGAATTGGAGCTCAAAATGCTGTTGAAGTGCTTTGTAATGAGATTTTGAAATTCTTGTAGCAGTACCACAGGGAGCTCTCTTGTCTGTGAATTTGCTTGGATAGTACTCTTGATTTCAAATAATTCTATAGGAACATTAAGGATCTTAATTTCAGTTTACATATTAAGAAATATCTTGGGAATGGGTGCAGTAGCTGTTTCTGTTGCTTTCCAGAAGTGCTGTGTCTTCTTGAAGTTGCCTTCAGTGAGCTGGTTGTGGTAATCTGATTTGTAGTGACCAGAAATTGAAGCTGGGGCAAATCAGACTCTTCAATGGATGTTTTCAGTAGAGGTCTGTGTGGTGTCCTGTCCTTTCCCATGAAAGTGTGTTTAAGAAAATGGCAAAAGATGCTAGGCAAGCAGGAGGTGGGGGAGGGAAGAGTAAGAAACAGCTGAGGGAACCCTGAGACCCATGAAGAAGAAGAGAAGGAGTTGTTGGAGGTGCTCAGGTTCCTGAGCAGAGAGTCCTCTCCAGTCCCCTCTCTTCAGGAAATTTTTACTCTTGGAAATCAAATTAGGAAATAAGTTCTGAAGGAATTTACACAGAGCAAAGTCAATAATCATATTTATATGATGTATGCTTATGGAAGTTTATGTTTGTAAATTTGAAATAGGCCACACTACGCAAGTCCTTCATGTATTAGTGTATACCTTTAGAGATTAAAGAGTTGTATGTTGAGTGCACTGTGAATGTTTTGGCTTGATAAATAATGGGAATGTGAACTGTTTTGTTTACCACTTTTACAAATGTTGTCTTGCAGTGTAAAATCATGACCTATCAGGTTTTCCAACTCCTTCTCTATTTTCATCTGTCCCTTTCTCCTATTAGTTAACGATATTTTTTTATATAACAAGGGGAAATCTTTCTCCCATCAGACAAAGTAGGTAAGAAAAAAACACTCTTCTGGTTCTGCATTAAAGATCTGGGTAGTATTGACAGGGAACTGAGAAGAGAGTATTTGCTGAAAGACTGTGTGGTAATCAACACTTGCTTTCCTTTCACAGGTCTTTTAGGTGATAATGGGTTTGCCCATCCTCAGACCCAATGATGTCCTGTCCCAGAGGTGGCTTTCGCGAATCTCCTAAGTAGCCACCTGCATTTACGAGAAAGGAATCAGTGCTTCATAATTTCAAGCACAGATCTGATGTACTCACAAATTGCCAAGGACATATAGGTACTGTCAACTTCTCTTTGGGTTGCCTCTAAAAAAGTCTTCCAAGTAGTGCAATCACGGGCAATTACTGCATCATTTGCTTGTGTTTATAACATATTAAAGCTTTCTGGGCTTAAGCACTGCAATCCATCCTGATTGCTACCAAGTAATCCTTTGCAGACTTGTAAATCAAAACTGTGGCTGATTTTCAGCAGCATGATTGTCATGTTTTTTAAACTTTGCTAATTAAAACTTTATGAGCGTGCAATTAAAAAGCAGAGAACAGTTACCCTGCATTGCAAATTAAAATAAGCTGTAGTAGTCTCTGCAAAAATAAGCCTCCTTTATATTTGCTTTCCTTACAAAAAATAAATGGCAATTGGTGGTTTCAGGCTTTCATAACCATTTACCACTTTCACCTTGAAGCTCATCTGGTTGGCTTAGCAGCATGAACTTAAATCAGACTGCATAGTTGGCCCTTCTAACTGTTCAGCAACTTCAGATGCAACCTTTGCCACTGATTTTGTGTGCTTAGTGAAAATAGGTATTTTAAATAGAAAACTTAATATTTTGAAGCATAAAATATTATTTAAAAAATTGCCTCCTTCAACCTGCTGATCATGCCTCTTTTGATGCAGCCCAGCTATATGGTTGGCTTTCTGGGCTGCGAGTGCACACTGCTGGCTCATGTTAAGTTTCTCATCAACCAGCGCCACCAGGTCCTATCTGAAGGGCTGCTCTGAATCTCTTCTCTGCTTAGAGATTGCATAGAAAAATAGGCAATAGGTGTATGTTAGCCAGAATAGTTCCTCTTTTACTGCAGTTTCCCCTTAAGCAATTGTATTTCTGAATGTAGAATTTGGAATCAGAAGAAAACAAGATGACATGTTAAAGAGGTATGATTGTCTGAAATGTGCAAGGGCATACAACAGTCTTGCATGCGATGTGATCATTTCCTTTGTTTGCAGCAGCTGAAGCCCAGATGAGCGGTAATAATTTTTTAATTGTGAGATGAAATGATCATTGTTTTCTTTCCCACCCCCATACTAGCTTTGAATTAGGTAAGTCTTAATTTTAGAGTGTAATTTGGTGACATGAATAGTGTGTCTTTACAACTGCACTAATCCTATTACTTTGTACTTTTTGTTTGTTGTTTCATTTACTGTCCAGCAACTTGCAATTTTCTTTCTTGGTGATTTTTCAGGAAGTCTTGCTAGTGTAAATGCTCAAGGGCTATGTAAATACTGTGTAAATACTGAAGGGCTTTAGGATGTGGCTTAAAAGAAAAGCATGATTCCATGGTTGCTGAATTAAGGCTTTCTGGGCTTTCTTAGTGTTACTTACTAGCTTTTAGGGTTCCTCTCCACTTCTTTTGTTTGTTGGACTCCTCTCCCCTCCTTTTATTTGTCAGTCACCTCTCACCAATTTTGCTGGCAACTGTTTTGAGGTTCTTATTGACAGTATTTTTTCTTGTGATAGGCTCTGAACAAAGAGAACAGCTTCTGTCTCTAAGCCCTATATCACAGACTCATTTAATTCTTACTGTAATGGGAATCTCCATGGATAGTGAAATCCCTATTCCTGTAATAAAACAAATAGAATAAAATGAATTTCATCTTTTAATGGCTTTCCTGCTGAATAATTAGGTTAGCCTAATGTAGGAAGGACACATACAGAAAAATGTAAATTTGATCACAAAAAAAAAAAAATAGAAAGTAAATGAGAGCAGAAGGCATACTTTGACATTTATTAACATGCAAATTAAAGATATCATTGCACAGAAGGGATAGTGCCAGAATGCCAAGTGGCAATTTCCCAGTATACATTATGGGATAGCAGCACTAATTATTCGTTCAGTGAGAACCAACCAGTCTGGAACTCAGTAGATGGTAGTTCTTTGGAAAATGTTAGTGTATTAATATAAAGTGTATTGTCCTAGCTATGCCCTTTGGTAGGTATTAAAATACAAGCTTAATTTCCTAACTTATCTGTGCTTGGCTTTGCCCACTTATCACCTGTATTATGCATTTTTTGTTTTAATTTTAGAGGGTTTTATTTATTTATTTATTTATTAAGTTACAGAGTAGGGAAGGAAGAAGGGGTAAACAAAACATTGGGTACAGCCCATATACATCACTGGCTGGTTTTGAACATCAGGCTGCTATGTTATCTTGAGTTCTACAGCAATAAATTGCTAAATAATGGGCATTTTTCTTTACGTGTACCTGCCACTAGAAGGGAATGGAAGTGTGTGTTTTGCCTTTGGGTTTGCTATTTGCTGAATAGAAAAGTAATGTTCTGATTGCACAGTGCTGGGTCTTGGAAGAGCCTGTTCTGTCATGGGTCTGTCTGTTTCTTCTAGTCTGTGTATTCTCCCAAACTTTTGTCTCACATCTGTCCCACACTCTCAATGCCATTCCTTTATTGCTCCTTCCCACAAATTGTCCTCTTGTGTGAAACCTGTACTATCTGTGCTTCCTTTTGCATCATATTCTTTCCTTCCACTTCTACCATCCTCTCCCTGAAGCCTCGCCCTTCTCTTTTCCCTGTGCTCCCAAAGTCACTGTTCTGCATGACTTTGCCTTCCTTTGCATCTAATTAGGCCACTTTCTCCTATGTTTCTTGCATATAAGCACTTGGAAATGAAGCCACATAGATTTTTCTATCTGATTTTTATTCTGATACTTGATTATGTACAATCCTCTGGGAAGTTAGAAAAGCTTCAGTGGAGAAAGAGGTGGTGAGTCCCTGCAGTCCTGGAGTGGGAAGGGTAAAATCCAGTTGATGTGAGCTGAGTTGGGCTAGAGCATATTCAATTCAGGGACTGCCACCTGAGAATGAAATTACCAAACAATCCCATGTCTCTAATGAGTGAGTAAAATTATTGGAGTTTATGTAACTCTGTCAAAGTTGAGTGGGTGTTGAGTGGTATGAGAAAACATATACATCTGATCCGAGAGTAATATTGGAGCAGTCCTAGAGCTTCTTAATGAAACAGTAATAGCAATGTAATTAACCTGGCTGAAATAAGTCATCTTAAGGGGTCTGTTCAAACCAGCTAAACTTTGGTTCCTAGTTCAAGAATCTAGGTGGACCCAATTGTTGTGAGTTTTTTTGTAGCTAGTGATAAAAAACAGATTCCCAGATAGTGTTTTAGGTTAGCTAAGGTCGATTTCTGCTGAGGATAGTCACTGGAATAGTCTGTCTTGAATTTGTTGTTCGCTGTATATATAGCTTTCTTCTCATACAGAAATTTAAATTAGAGCTTTAAAGTGGAGAGGTATGAAAAAAGCATAGCTTTTTTCAGGGTAACAGAAATATAATTTAAAAAAAAATAAAAGAAATCATTGACTGTGTCCTGTATATCACTATGAGGTAAATAAATGTCTAAAACCTTCAGCCCAGTGACTTATATTTGCTAAACTGGTAAGGAGAGCCTAAATTTGTGTAATCCTGTAAATAGGAGGACTTTCACAACTTGTTCTTCAGTGCCTGTGGGAAAGAATTTGCCGGTTAATTAATGAAGACAAGTAAGTCAGATGGAAAAGGCATTTATTAAGGTTTCCTTTGAATTGTTAAGTTCAACATTTGTTAAGGCAGAAGCGACATTAAGAAGAAAGTGGCAGGATTGGCAGTTATTAATCGCCTAATCAGGGAATTGTGCCACTATTTACAAACTAGTTTTCAGGGCACACCTGTCAGGCTGAGATTGCCATCTGGTCAAACTGTACAAATTTAGAAAATGAACCAGGCTTTTTGTTGTATGTGTGTGTTTAATGATTACTAGGTTAGTGATAGCGAGCTGTGCATTACACTTAGTGTATGAGAGAAAGCTGAGGGAAACAAACATTACAATTCATCCATTCATTTTGTCCATAGAATTTGCTCACAGTGATGCAGTGAGGCTTTTGTAACAACTGTCTGTAAAAGCATTAATTACCTCTATCATGTATGAATAGACCTGTATCTTTCATAAATTTTCTTGACCAAAGTGATTGACCTAAATCCACTTGATCACAGTTAAGAGTGATGAGAAGGAAATGAGTAATATTTTTCAGTGGCCAGCACAGTCTACTTTGCTTTATTGCGAAAATAGTCTAATCCAGGGGGTGTGGGGGAGGGAGGGGAAGTAATACTCCAAATAAACCCTACACATTCTCACATCATGCCTATAAAATAGCTGGTGAAATGTAATTAATCCGAGTTTGAACCAGAATCAGAGAAGTTGTATGATAAAAGAACATATTTTATAGCTGTTGAGACCATTTTGAAGTCCTTTCTCCAAAGAATAAAAGCTGGGCTTTATAGATGGATTAAAGTTGAGAAGAATTAATTCTTACAAGCATAGAATCATAGAATCGTTAGGGCTGGAAAGGACCTTAAGGTCATCTAGTTCCAACCCCCCTGCCATAAGCAGGGACACCTCACACTAAACTGTGCCACCCAAGGCTTCATCCAACCTGGCCTTAAACACTGCCAGGGATGGAGCACTCACAACTTCCTTGGAAAGAGAATCAAAATGCATTTCTGCAATTACAGTGTTGCAAAATATTGCTTAGAGTTTAAAATGAAATATTCTGAATGTCTATATTTTGTAAATACTTAAAAAAATAAAAAGGTAACAAATGCCTTAAGTTAATCAGAGTAATCTTTTATAGTGATGTCTAACATAAGACAAACATACTTATTTTTTATATGACTGTTTGCTTTTTAACAAATCAAATTATAAAGAAGTATGAATTCTATGTAATTTTGTCTGTAAAAGGTTAGGTAGATTTCTATGTAATCATTGTAAATTACCATCTATTCTGTCCTACTCTGGCGGTGCTGACATGAAGAACAGGATTTTGTAACTGAACGCTAGTGAGAAAAGCATCAGGTATAAAATGAGTTTTAAAATGTTTTATGAATGCCTTAGTAGAGGGATGCTTGCTAAAGCAAATTGAGTGAGAAGTTGAACAGTTACATGCACTCGTATCTGCTAAAATCCAGTTTAGTTTACCCTCAGGGGTGTACAATGCTTTTAGGTACCAAAGCTTTCTAGGGAAGTCCCAGTAGTATCTCTATTTCTGTTATTAGGTATACACACAGCCACCTTGGTTGAAGGCAGCTGACTAATTAGTGCCAAATTTGTACAGGCCTGTCAGTGTACAGCTTTAGTACTTCACACACTTTACCTTCAGGATTTCATCTGGCAAGCATACACAGAGCATGACTAAATTTCACACAAAGGCAGTTTATATTTTGGCATTTCAGAACAGTCACATGGAAGGAGGAGACCCATGTTACAGTTCACGGATGAAATCTGATATCTACTCTTTTAGGAGAGTGCTGTAACCATTACATTATATTTGTTCTAAGATTGCATTCAATTAGATTCTTCTACCTGAAAATTGAATGTGCTGTGAACAACAGTAGGAATTTACAGTACCCTTGCTACTACTCCCTGTGAGCTCTCCACATGGGAATTAATTTACACATTTCAATTTTAGTAAGGTGCCTGTTACGAAGGCAACCTCTACTGCATGCTCTGGTTTTGTACACACAGCTTTCACTAACATCTGATCTAGGGCCGAACTGTAACTTACTGACCAGCATATTAAACTTTACATCAGCCCTGGAGCTGGAGGAAAGCCAACTAACAACAGTGACTTTGGGATTCCTCCATCCTTCAGGTTACACATTAGTAGATGAAAAAATTGCAAACACACAGAAACACAGGTGTGGAAGTTTGTAATTATGAGGAAGAGAGGTAGTAGCTTGTAAAGCTGCCTCTTTGGTCTAAGAGGTCACTTGCGGTTTAGGCTAACCATTTTGACTTTACACTGAAAACAACTGCTGAGAGACATTTTCAAAAGTTAGTACTGTACAGTAGAGTACAGTGGTTAAGTGTGTAAGTTCTTCTACCTGCTTTCGTTACAAAGTAAGATAATTTAATCATATTGAAATATGGCATTTGAATCTTGTGAAATTATTATATTTTCCCTAAGTGAAAATGGGAAAAACAACATTTTATCATGATACGGATATAATGGCAATTTCAGTTAAAAAAACATTGACCCTATCTGATCATTTTGGGTAAAACCTAGGGCTCAGTAATTTTGCTAGTCATTAATTTGTTTATTAATGTAAGTATAAGAACTATCTGTTAAGCATTCTTAAGTCTTCAAATACCTTTTGACATTAAAGAGTTACATTACAACGTTTTAGTTACCCCCTTCTGTCTAATCACTGTACTTTCAGTAAAGCTGCTATGAATTTTGACATCTTTTAGAGCAGCTAAGTGGCAATCTACTTTTCTTACAGTGTTGTTATACATGTCTCACACAGATAAAACAACATTCCGCAATTATAATGAAGATACAGAATATAACTATATTATGGTATGCTGTTTCAGGACCGTGACCATGGTTTTTAATTCTGCTGAGATACTTCACTCACCTGTTTCGCTCACTATTTTCTGTATTATGATATGGCAGAAAACTCTGGTGACCTCTGTTAGGTTTTCAACAAGGCTAATGGGCCTACTGTCTGTTTAAAACTGTACTTTGCTTGATGATAGATCCTCTTCCCTGGCAGGGGACTTTGTCAAAATACTGAGATGATAGCTCTACAGGAGGTGATTACTGGCAATGGCTTCAGGCTTGGGAGCTGATGTCACTGACCTTGGTGCGGTGGCATATCCCAGTAAGCACTGGAAACTGTTTAGAGACAATGGTGATTGTCCTGCAGCTCAGAAGGTGGATAATATCCAGGGTTGTGTTTGGTGTGACAGACAGGAAAGGCAGAAGAATTTTCTTGGTGCTTGGTGACAGTCAAAGATAAATAGTGCGTAGCAGTCTGTGAGACCTTATAGTAACAGACCTGTGAGACCTTCCAAGGACTAGCTCTTGGAAAGGGTTCAGAGATGAGCTGGTGGCTTGTGGAGTCTGGTAGAAGGTACAGAGAGCTGTGAGCATTTATGTGAAAGGGGACCCTACTGAGGACCTGTCCTCATCTGCTTGAATTGAACTGAAGGATTTGGGTATCTCCCAGTCTGGGTTACAGAGGTGGGGAAAGGAGTCCTGTATCTGTTTTACTTCATAGTCCCAGGAAAATACATGGTTAAGAACTGTGGCCTTCTGTTCCAGTTCAACTGTTTCAGTGCCCATGTCATCGTTTCCTCTATTGTCAGAATCAACGTGGGATGTGATGATTTAGGAAATGTCAGCAAATACTGTGGTTAAAATATTTCTAGACTTCAGTGTAGGCTCTGCAACAGATCATAAATGTCATGAACACATATCAAGTATTCTAAAATAGCAGATTATTTTAATAAATACTATCAGATCATGTGAGATCAGTGCTTGTCCAGAAGAAAAAATCCCCACGCTTATGGCTGACCCTCCAAATTCTCATATGTAAGTGTCATATGAATAATGTTCTTTGCATTTATAATCTCAAGAATGACTCCACCATTGTAATTTGCTGCCACAAAGTAATGCCAAAAAGTTATTGTTTAAACTGGGACTATTTCTGCAGTGAAGCTGGATTAGTCTCTAGCTCTGTATTGCCGCATCTGGCTCCTGACATCTCTGCACTTTGACATCCCCCAGAACTGGAGATGTGTGGAGCCCCTGGGCAATAAGCCTTCCCTGGGCATGTAAGGCAGGGCTCAAAAGGGTCATGCTGCCCTGCACAGGTTCCATCACCTCGGCACAGTGGGCAGGGAAAGCTCACCATGGCTGCAACAGGCACTGTAACACAGGTCAGCATTGAGGCAGCAGGGTTTGAAAGCACTCAGTAACTAGCAGGGTGTTCATCACCCTGAGGAAATGGAGTACCTAATCCTCTCCTGCTACTCCTTGTTGGAAGTTTTACATAAATATTTCAGAAGTGGGGAGCATGCATACAGGAAGACAAATGTGTACAGAAAGGGTGGTGAGGCACTGGAACAGGTTGGGCAGAGATGTTGTGGATGCTCCACTCCTGGAAGTGTTCAAGGTCAGACTGGATGGAGCTTTGGTCTAGTGGAAGGTGCCTGTGGCAGTGTGGTTTGAACTATATGTTCTTCAAGGTCCCCTCCAACTCAAACCATTTGATGATTCTGTGAAGGTCTGAGCAAACTGGTAGCACTGCCTCTGTCCTCTATTATCAGTCTGCTCCTTGCATGGTAGTCTTGCACCCGTGGTTCCCATTAGTGGAAATTCTGCAAATCTGGTGAACATGGCCAGCAAAGACAAATTAAGGGAGAGGAAGGTTTTGCCCACAGCTATGGAAGAAGGGAGTGGTGCCTCGTATTAGCTCTGTGGGAAGCCACAGTGGTACATATGACATGTTACTGTTAGGGTGGTTTATTGTATCACCCTCTCATGCTGTGTTCATTTGTAGGGACAACATGAGTTCCATAATATTTATTTTAGGGTCATTTTATTACTTTAATAATGCAGATTTAGATTGTAATTAAAGCCTGCATTATTTGGTTTAATAGCTTGCAGCTTTGTTCAGCATATGTTTTGATATTATAAAACTGCTTCAATAGACAGTGAATTCATTTGTCCCTTTTACTTATTAAAATCCATGTGTACTTCATCAGGTTCATTCTTTGTGAGTTTTATGAGTGCGGAATTAAATAATAAAGGCACATACAGACACATGTCTAATTTAGGACTTGATTGATTATGACTGCCTTTGTGAAAGAAAGAACAGAGAAAACAAGTAATCATAATTGTATTTAAATATTAGAATAAAAACATTTTGCATGTTTAACCACATTTTCGGAATTATTCCACTACTAAGTCATATGGTATTGTTAAAACAGATTGCTGACTAGAATAAACTTATCTGGTATTATGATTTCATGCTTTTTCTTATATAATCCTATAGGCATTCTTCCTTTTAAAACTGCACCTTTCATTTAAATTTGTTTATTCCTTTTCTTTCTCTGTTTTATAAGTGGCATTCTTTGTCATTTGGCATAATCTTTAGTGTCCTTTAGCACACTTTATACAAAGGAACAGTTTTGCTTCCTTTCATTAATTTCCAGAATTTTCTGACAATAAGTTTATGTTGTCCACGTCATCTGCTACAAAGAGTATTTTAATTTCCAGTTCCTTTAAACTGTTTCTCTTGTAACAGGACCCAGACCCATGAGGTGTTGAGCATTTCTGATGAGGAATAAGGTACCTTCAACATTGTGTGACTGGGAAGTGTACTCCTGAGCAGCTGAAATAATATTTGGTGAGGATTTAATAGACTTTATTGTGACACCTGAATATCATTCACAAAGTCAAAGCCGCCTTAATCACTTTTTTCCCCATCTGTATATTACAGAAAAGACAACTGGAAAAAGCACTGAAGTAGTGGGGTTTTAATTTCTTCTCTCCCTCTTCCTCTCTAGACCTCTTTCCCATGGTGTGGGGTATTTTCTTACTCTGCAACATCTCTTACAAGATATAGAGGTAATTATCATCAGCTGCAAAAATGAGAGTATAGATATTTGGGAGCTATATTCTGCTTATTGGTTGAAAGTCCTACATCAAATTATCTTGAGTTTTGGCATTGGTAAAATCAGAATCCAAGTTTGAGTCTTATACTGCCAGTATTTTTTATCTGTTGCTTATGCTGCCCTATAAATTCCTCTTGTATATTCCTAAGAAGCTAAAAGACTTTCTGTAGTATTTTTGTTTTCATGTAGACAAATTTGGAAATCTTCTTATTTTTCTTTCTTTTTTTTTTTCTATTTCAAATTATCAATTTTTCTTTTTCCCCCTGTATTTTCTTTTTTTTTTTCCACTGTACTTGTTGAAGTCTAGGAAGACAGTGGGTTAAATTACTAATAGCTGCTGCCCAGTTTGGAAGGTAAATGGCTACTATTAGAGCATTCAGATTTGAGGAAAGGACTGATTTCTAAGGTGTTTTTTTCAAAATCTAAGTTTGAGCCTGGGCTTCTGGACACATGTCTCATCTAATCAGATCAGTTTTAGCTGTTTCACCACCTAGAGGTGTCATAATCGTATCAAATATATCTGAGGGGGTGGGTTTCATGAGTTTCCCCGCCCCTTCTCAAGATGCAACAGTGAGGAATCAGTTTAAGCCACTGGCTATCAGTCAGAACAGTTACTGTGCTAATGAAAATTTGGCACTCCATTGCAAACTGGAGTGCTTGGCAGAAGCAGGAATTTCTCTGCTGTTTATGTAATATATAAAAAAGTCAGTGGTTATAGATTTTTAGTCTTAGAATTATTTTCTTTTTTATGATATATTTTTTCTTTTTTTCTAACAACCATGGTGTTTTGTTCTGGATACAGAGTGTAGCTTTTTTGATTGGTTGGTGTGTTGTTGGAAAATACATTATGCTTCAGAATTCCAGACACATTGTGACTATATTATTAAGAAAATATTGCTCCTGGAATAATAAATTGTGTGTTTATTTTAAGCAGTTATCTTATATTTTTTAATTCTGTAAAAGCATCAGAACAATAAAAGAAAGCTCAAGGCTGGGTTTCTTCTGTTTAAACAGACACGTCATCCTTTGGCCTGTTGGCAAACCTCCATTCATTGTAATGGACCTACATGAATTTCCAAAATTTGCAGATCTGGACAATAACTTCTTAAGTGTTTTGGAATCCTTGACTTTTCATCTGATGCTGCCAGCACTACCAATTACAGGCTTGTTTTTGTAATGCTAATCTGCACCTCTATACATATAGGAGAGAAAATTATATTTTTAGGCCACTGGACAAAGGCATTGGCTAGTATGTGCCAGGATATGATAGTGAAGACAGACTTTGGATGTGCTAGAAATATACTGAGCCCTATAAAAAATACAGGTAATTTGTTTCTCAATTAAAATACAGATGTTTTAAGTGCAGTACTCAGTTGGCAAGGAGTTGATGTCTCCCATTTGAAAGAAGTTGAAGTCTTAGAGTTTGGACTCATGTTTTTTTATCTTGGTGATTATTTAGAAAGGAAAAAAATAATTCCTGAGGTATCATTTTGCCCTACAGATTACTTAGATTTCAGGAGGCATTGATAATGTTCTGAAATGAAGCCATGTAGACGCTGTCAAGTATAGACAAAGAGCTGGGAAGTGTCGGTGGTTTCAGAAGATCGTGTTCTTTTCTGTTCTGATTCCCCAAAGAAATCTATCTACTCTCCTTCTCCTAGCAATTTTTTGTTTTCTAGGTACAGAACTGAATGTTAAGGAGCACAATTAAAACACATTGATTTAAACAACATCTTATTATTTTAATAGTCAAATGACCATGCTCCTCCTTGTGTGGCCTACGGTACATAGGTATAACGCGGCAATAGCAGCTGTGAAAACAGTCTGTGTTCCCTATGTTTAGACACCTATCTGTGGCTAGGGAGCAACAGAGGAAGTCCAAACTCCAAGAATATAATGAGGGTAGAGAATGTGCAGTCGGCACATTTCTTCCAAATCTCACAAAATAAAGCAGTTTGAAGACTTGTCCTTTTGTCCTGCCAAATTTACCAACCTGAACTTTCACAGAGAGATTATGTGAATTCAATCTGCTTCTTTCAAAGACAGGACCCTCCAGAGCTATGAGGTTATGACTCCGGACTTAAATCTCCTTCCACAGAAGTTGATGCAATTTGGCCCATACAGAGATATACATAGCAGGGTTAAATATGAAGGGCATTGTTGGGTCCTCAAAATATATATTGATTTCTAATGTCTGTTTGTGAATTAGAATTATTTATTGATTTCTAATCAATATGGATTTGAATTATTGATTTCTAATGTCTGTTTGTGAATGCACCCTTTCCAGAACAGTTGTGTTGGGGAAAAAAAGGCTTTCCTTTTGTTTTTCCCAGTGCTATATTTTAGTTTTTTGAGACAAGAGATCAGTTTGGAAAAACTACAAAGCTGAGCACAACTCTGGCAACCAAGCATATGGATGTATTTGAAAGGGCATCCTTTATTTCTTCAGAGGTAGAATCGTAGAATCATAGAATAATTAGGGTTGGAAAGGACCTTAAGATCATCTACTTCCAACCCCCTTGCCATAAGCAGGGACACCTCACACTAAACCATGCCACCCAAGTCTTCATCCAACCTGGCCTTGAACACTGCCAGGGATGGAGCACTCACAACCTCCCTGGGCAACCTATTCCTGCATCTCACCACCCTAACAGGAAAGAATTTCTTCCTTAGATCCAATCTAAACATCTCCTGCTTAAGTCTGAACCCGTTACCCCTTGTTCTGTCACTACAGTCCCTAATGAAGAGCCCCTTCCCAGCATCCTTATAGGCCCCCTTCAGATACTAGAAGGCTGCTATGAGGTCTCCACGCAGCCTTCTCTTCTCTAGGCTCAACAGCCCCAACTTTACCAGCCTGTCTTCATATGGGAGATGCTCAAGTCCTCTGATCATCCTCGTGGACCTCCTCTGGACTTGCTCCAACAGCTCCATGTCCTTTTTATGTTGAGGACACCAGAACTGCACACAACAGTTGAGGACAACAGAACTGCAGGTGAGGTCTCACGAGAGCAGAGTAGAGGGGCAGGATCACCTCTTTTGCCCTGCTGGTCAGTCTCCTTTTGATGCAGCCCAGGATATGGTTGGCTTTCTGGGCTGCAAGTGCACACTGCAGGCTCGTGGCTGCTCTGAATCTCTTCTCTGCTCAACCTGTAGCTGTGCCTGGGATTGGTCTGACCCAGGTGTAGGACCTTGCAGTTGGCATGGTTAGACTTCATAAGGTTGGCATCAGCCCACCTCACAAGCATGTCAAGGTCCCTCTGGATGGCATTCCTGCTGCCTTTTTTAAATCAGGCATCGGAGAAATGCCTTAAATCTTCCTATGATGTTAAGACTGTGTTGCACATGCATCCAGGTGGGATTTCAGTTGTCTGATGTGGATATTAAATAAGGTGAAAGCTTAATATACAGCCTCCCCTATAGAAAGGAGCTGTTGTCAGTACCTGCCTGGAGATGAATGAACAGCTTATCCAGACATTTCGGCATTTGTCATCCCCTTGGACTGTTACAGCATATTTGCATTAATCATTCTAGCCATTTGAAATTAGCTACTGCTGTTCTCTGATTCACAGCTTGTTTATTGCTAGGGGAAGTTATGTATTCTCCCTTCATCTATTTTAATTTGTTTACTTTGTGGCATTAGAAGCAGTAGCAAGGCCTATAGAACAAGCAAAAGCTTAGATAAACACCACAGCAAGCTGGTAAATGTTTTAGAAACATAGGGATTTTTTTCCATAAATTTTAAGTAGCTACTCAAACTACTGGATTTTGGTATTCTTTATATTATTTTCTCTCTCTAGCTACAGATGCCCTTCAAACTATTGTCACCTTTACAGATGGACTTATCACCTATGCAATTGGACTGTACGGTCATTGTGAGGCCTTTCCAAATGAGTTATTCTATCATGTGTGCAAGATGGTGGCATTCCTTCTTTTGACTCTGGCACTTTTGTTTCCAAGTTATAGGCTTGATTGTAAGTCACTTCAGTCTTTCCATCCTCCTCATCATCTTCTTGCTATAATGTCTTGAAACCCTAACTGAGATAAAGATTGTGGTAAAAAGAAAAGCAGAGAAGGAGCCAATAATTGGTAACTGGCAGATAAATCAGACAAAATTAATTGGATTGCATAGGTCTAAGGAGAACTTGCATGGAATTGTAATTCTTTCAGTCCCATCTACCATTGTCTTCACTGGTGTTACCCATTTGCCTTACCTTCTTGTACCTTGGTACTCTGTTGATGTTGTGTTTCTATGCTAAAGTTGTTTTGTAAGTTCCCTATATTTTAAGAAGTATTAATTTACCAAACAGCTTATTGGTTACTGTGTTACCTTTTAATATGATTCCAAATTCTCTTTGTAAGTTTATAGTTTGTTAATTTGTATTTCAAAGATTTTTCCAGGTTCTGAAAAATTTAGCTTTGTTTAAAAAACAAACAAACCCACACAAAGATTTCAATGCAAAAGCAAAGAAAAATAAAAGGGCAAAACACCAGAAAACGACTCAAAGCCTTGTGCTCTAAGAAATAGACCAGTTAAGAGAAATATCTTGTGTCAGCCAGAGTATGAAGAGACTTTTCTGTGTTACCTTGCTGATGAGTTAAATAGAACAAACCATTTTCAAATCATAGAGAGTGGATTTTTAGTAGTCCAGTCTTACTGTAATTTTTGGTGTTTGTTTCCTGACTTTTTTGAGTCTAGATCCTACTTTTCAATAGCTAGGTATCTCCTATGTTCTTATCACCATAATGAATGTACTTTAAAGGTGGCTATCTGATATCTTGAGAACATAGGTAAATAATCCAATGATATTTGCTTCATGCACTAAAAATTACAGCAGCACAATGTCTTGGAGAACACTGGCTAAGTAACTACAGAATGATCTTAGCATTTACTTAGTAGTCTGAGATGGTAACACAGCACAGAAAGGATCACATTAGCCTAAAATAGAAGGGTGCCTGCACCATCCTTGAAACGATGCAAGGAGCTGAACAGATTATTTTTTTACTGGATCTTGAAAAATCAGTCTGTGTAGGGGTGTGGATTGCCCAGGGTTGTTAGCTGTTTAAATTGTGAATGTTTTTGGTCCAGATACCAGAAAAGCCTGAGTCAATTGTTTTGAGAGCACAGATCTGTGAATGTTTGCAAGATTTGTGTTCTTTTTCATCTCTCCATCTTTGTCGCATCTGATGCCTACCTTGTTCTTGTCCTTGTATGCTACCCTGAAAACTGCTATGTTAGCTCACATAGGTATAGAACATAATGTACACTTTCAGCAGATGAAGCAATCAGCAACATCTTTATTCTCCATAACAGTGCTAGCCAAGGCTCTGTTTGGCTCATAGTGTCCAAGCTCATAGGTGTCCAAGCTGGTATTCCCTCATCCTTTTGGTATTTATGTTTCAAAAACACAGAAGCTGATTTTAGATACACTAGGGCCAATGAGAACTGAAAAGTGTCTCACCTCTGGGAAACCAGCCCATATTTCTTTTGTTTTGAGTGTAGGATGGATCCTAAATGAGAAACCTTTTGTATTTTGGAAACTAAGAAGGAGCTGAAGCAAATTTCTTCATACTTGGCAAAACCAGAATTGCTCTTGATGGAGACAAATCATGGAAAGTTCTAGTCTGAGAGGATTATTTTTGTCAAAGTTATGACAAGTCTGAATATAAGTCCTGCATAGAACTCCCTCTCATTTTACAGTCCTCAGTGACAGTAGAACACATTTATGCAAAAAACAAAATCTGAGAAGTTAGATTTATATTCACCAAACAATTACTAGTAAGCGAAAACCAAAACCAGATCAGCATAATGATGTTTTTGTCAAGCGTAACAATTTTGGTTTGGCCCAAATACACAGATACAGATTTGGGCTTTCTGTCACAAGTTGCCAAACATTTGTTTTCATTTAGATCTGTGTATTTGTGCGTGTGCATATTGACAAAGGGGATTTGACTCCAAGAAGAACAGAGGTATGATCCAAATTGCAACAGAAATTCTTCCATTGACTTCACTGGGAGTTGGATCAGCACCTTCGTGAGAATGTTCAAAAGAGAGTATCCAGAATTAAGCTATCAGTTCTCCATCCAGCTCTCATTGAGATCAATTAAATCTTTCCATTAAGATCAGTCACTGTTGGATTTAGCTTTAAAACACAAATTTTGTATAATGGGACATATGCAGGCTATTCTATTAAATGTATTTTGAACAGACAGACAAGGACAGGAGAATTTAAGGACAGAGGGCTGAAAGCCATATTAACTGAATACAAACTATGAGAGGTTAGAAAACCACAAAAGTAGTTACTTTGAAAATGGCATGATTATTGAAATAGATCAGACGTCTTAATTCTCTTTATACCGTTTTTAGGGTATGGAAAGGATTGAGATGTAAAGAGGCTACCCTGTTGGTTCTGGTTCAGAAAAGCAGCCCCATTCAAACAGCAGTTAAGCAATACAACCTAAATGTATGCGTACCTCTTTTCTTGAGGAGGGGTGGAATTAAACACATGCTTTAGTGATTTCCTGACCTGGGGCTTTTATTTTCCTTTTGTGAATATTAGTGAAAGTACCTTTTTGTTCATAAGAACACTCATGAAAAGCACATTTTGAGCCCCTAGCTTAGATTTGTTTAATCTAATCAAGGAAGAGGGTCACATGATGTATATTAGCTAATCAGTTGTACGGTTTGTGGGTGACCAGTAAAACATTTCAGATAGTAAAAATTGTAGTATCTTACAGTGCTCTCTCAGATAATTCATAAACATAACAAACGGATGTTATCTCGTCCTGGATGTTCTCTCAGTGAAGAGCATTGCAAGATGCAGAATATTTTTTGCTAGGAAAACTGAGAGACACTTTGGATGGACTGTTTTCTCATAAGGCAAAGCAAAACCATAATTTCCTCCAAATGTAGAAAGAGCCTCCATTGTCTGCATTGCACAGAGCTTTTCTGATTGAAAAGAAAAGCATCCAGGCTAAATAGACTTGCAGAATGTTGTGCTTGAAGTACAGCTGTGGAAATTCCAAAAGAGCTAACTAGCTCCACAGATACCTGCAGGTACCTTTCAAACAATATTACCAGTTTTATTTAGCTAAGATCAGATGAATACAACTTTTGTGAATAAAATACACGTTTGTGAAATGCCTTTGAGAACATATGAGAAAGCATTTTTTTTAATGTTTTATATGTTTATGTACATATTCCATATGGGTTTTTTAGACAAACTTTTAAGCAAACATTTCTGGGTCAAATGACCTCATTTATTGTTTGTGAACTAAATTGTCTAATCTGGTTCAAAGTCTTTTTATCATATGGTGTAAGTCAAATAAACTCATCTGTTACTCAGGCTTACAATAGTAGGGAATTTTCAGTTCAACAGTTAAATATGAGTTCTGGTTAGGACAGGGCCATAATGGAGCAGAGATGCTGTAGATGAGTGCTTTGGGCCTCAGAACTCAGCGTCATGCAATTATTCATTTTTAATTCTTCTAAAGGATGTTCTTGGCTCAGTTTACTTCAACTGACTATAACTGATGCCAGCCTGGCATTCAGAACCCATAAACACCCTGAGGAGGGGGTAACTCCAGGAGCTGTTAACTGGTCCAGACATCTCTGATTCAGAAACAGAAGGATTCTATTTATTATTGCAGAAAAGCACTCTGTAGAATGAAGCAGCTATGTCTTGCCCCACATATCTCTTCAGGGCAATGCCCATGTTTGTGATCACAGCACCTTTGAACCACTGCAGAATGGTGTGAGGGGGAAATTCCTTGCTAGCAGTCTCTGGCCTGACAGCTCTAATCTCATGCTTGCCAAGAAGTTTCATCTACCTAAGCAAAAACTGATGTTAAGGCAGTTGGTAGACTAGACTGGGAGACTTAGGATATAGGCGTAAAGATACCTATTTCCTTCAGCCTCCTACAGGCATGAGGGCTGAGAAAAATACTTTCTTTATTCCTGTTAAGCAGAAGCCAGTTCATCCTGTGTTTTGGAAATAGGATCTTGCAGCTTTCTTAAAGCAGAGGGTACGGTACCTGCTTTTACTGCAAGGCAGTCTTGGATGCACTTGACAGCTTCAAGTTACTCCAGCAGTGAGGTGTTAACTACTGGGACCAGCTGTGGTTGCTCAGATGAGTATGTTTATTGGAGATCCTGGCTAGACACAAAGCCCATGGCACACAGGCTCTACTGAAGAGCATTACAGGGTTTTTCTGTTGCACAGACTGGTTTTGATTTTTGTTGAGTTTTGTTGTTTTGTTTTGTTTTGTTTTTTTTTTCCAAAGTCTGAAATTTTATATTAGTCTGTTGCAGCTACAGGGGATATTCAGTCAGTTCTTTTCTGGTGTTCTGTCTCAGTTCAGAAAGACCAATCACCAATTAATCCCTGTCAAGGGTGAAGTGTTTTTACAAGACTTACAGTCAGCCACTAGAAAATAGCAGGCCTTGATACACAGTGGACTTTGAGGTTCCTGATCCTTGGCCATTCTGCTCCATTGCTCAGAAATCAGACGTTTACATTCTTGTGCGTTAGGGAACAGAGTTGCATATGGAGGCCACACCTATTACTTTATGCTTCTCTTTGGACATTTTAACATATACCCACTTAAATGGTCTCATTCAGTTTGATATAATAGACTATAAGGAATCTAAATGAGACACAGCGATGTTTGGTGCTTTACCAAGAAAGTTGGGTATTTCTGCTCTATAAAATGCATAAAAAGTACTTGCAAGCAAGACTAGCTTTGGGCTAGACTCCCTCAGTAGCTAAGGATATTGCAAATCTCAACATTTTGTAAGTGTTTTTCTTCAACTTTTTGCAAATGAGTCTCCGTCTGGATGGAGCATGAGGGAGAGAGAGAGTGCACTGTTACAGCATGCTCACATCCTAGTTGATGTAGGAAGAAACAATGATGTTGAGCATGGACAGACTAGTTAGAAAATTGCTGTGAACTGAGCCCAGTGGAGAGATATTTCATCTATGTTAATTCTTGAAGGATTATAAGATCCTGTAGCTTTAAATTACACAAGAGGTAGATCATAATTTGAGACTGGAAGCAGGAGGAAATGCAGCGTGTTTTGGTATACCTTCAATTAGTCTGACCCTAAAGCAATATGTAGAGCTGCATTATCTAGTGGATAGAACAAAGACCAAGTTGAACTAACTCCTGCTAACCTTGAAGGTTAAAACAGATTCCATCTGAAAATATTTATCTGTTCCTGGAAAACACAGTTTTATGGTCAGAATTATGTAGGCTTTTTAGCTAAATGAAGACACGGTGTTTCAGAATTGCAGTGACTGAGCAAAGGTCATTTGTGGTAGATTGCATTATCATATTTGTTTCAATAGACAGAGAATGACTAATCATTTATCTTCCATCTTCAATTTGAAAGTTTGCTTTTGAACCAGTTTGGGTTTGATGCCAGGTTTTACTGGTGTTGCAGAGTTCAATGAAACAGTATTTAGCTCATTTCTCTGTACATTTCCTAGGATAGCTTCAGTATACTGTAACAATAATGCTCTGATACAGATGTCTGAAAGATACTAAGATAGATGATGTTTTGTGTGTTTGGCTTAGCAGGCCATGATGTCACTGATGCAGGCATGGATTTGGTTTCTCTGTGACCAGTTTACTTAGCCTTCTATAATCTAAAGGCAGGCTATCAAATAAAGGTGTGGAGATAAAGAACGTGAATACTTGTGCACAGGCATCTCTGAGGGACAAATCCTTAGAGAACCTGGTTGCCTACCTGTAGCAGCTATAGACCTCACCTAGTGTATGTGCATTCCGGCTTGTAAATTTTAAAGAGTACAAGTAGGTAGTTTGTTTTCAGGCATAACCTGCCTTCATGTGCTGTGTTGTTTATTTCACAACAGTAAGCAGATATTTGGTCCCTGTAGCTGTGCTACAGTCTCTAAAATCTATCTCTATTTACTTTCTTCTAATTGTAGTCATTAAGATCCATGGGGGTTTTTTGTTCTCTGCGTTTGCTAGATTCAATATGCTACGCATGGAATACTCTGCAGAGGAAAAAACTTTTCCTTGATGCATGAAGTGCAAAGACAAGAATTATCTTTGTCATTTACATGTTTATGAAATAAAGAAAAAGCATGATTTTCCTTCATTGAGTGGGGAGAGCTGCAGTTTTGACTCCATCTTAAGTCTTTTGGACAATTAGTTTTGTTGGGGAATGAACATTTTTTGTAATATGCTTCAAATTGCCATTAGTAACTGGCTGTATGTGTGAGCAGTTACTTTTCTGTAGTAAAAATACAGAAGAGTTGGTATAATTGTTTTATTTTAAGTATAATTGTTTTAAGTATGTGCTTGACCCTTGTATTCAAGGAAAATAGAAGAAAAAAGAAAAACTTTGTAAATACTGCAATTCCAGCTCTGTTTATTACTCTGTTTACAACATGCTTATGGCAGGGGGGTTGGAAGTAGATGATCTTAAGGTCCTTTCCAACCCTAACTATTATATGATTCTATGTTGCAGGAAGTAAAGAGTGAAACATAAAAAGCTGGAACTGTGCAGAGAACAGAGGCCCAGATCCTTGCAGGTATCTGACAGATAAATATCACAGATTTCATTAAGAGCCTGGTTTATCCTCTTTTAAACAAGAATGCTGGAGACATGGACAAAAGTTGTGCAATTCATTTGCCATTCTTTTATAGTGTTTCTTCATTTCTTTGCACTCCATGGAATCTAGCTAGGATTGGTATTTTCAGTGGGAAATGTTAACGGTATGTCCATGTGTATTTAGTGCTTATCCCATATAATTCTACTTTAAATACATGGATTCTTTTTTTTCCTACTAATTGTGTGTGATGGTGCTGATTTGGAATCTAAGATTCCATTAGCTCCCCAAGATCTTAATGCTGTTAATGCAAACCACTGCTTTGCAGAAGGCTAACAAAATTTGTGTGTTTTAATGAAAAAAGGTGTTAATATTCAATAATAGGGAAAAAAAGCCCCTTTGCTTTACTTTAAGAAGCAAATGCCATAAAATAGAATTAATGAAACAGAAAATGCAGAATACAGTGAGCAAGATTTACAAGCTTTCTTGAAATCATAAGGCCTTATATGGCCACTTCAGGATTACATACATGTAACCAGCTATCGAGATTGACATAAATAGCTGACGTGGATGTGGTGATGAAAGCAATAGAGAACAATAACAAGTCATGATCCCATTATAGAAATAATGTGTTCATCATCATGTTCAAACACATCTGTCACCCCAAAGAATGAATGCCCATTTAAGTCATTAGGCAGAAGCATCCTTGATAATGGCAGCAGTACTTTGCTTCTTGTGATAATTATTAAACTGACCAAAAGCGTTCCTTGGATTTGATGGTCTGCTGAAAATATAAACATACAAGGGTTTCTGCAAATCACCAGTGAAGCGTTATCCAGCTTCTGCAGTATTCAGCCACCAACGTTGCCAGGACCACTCATATCAAATTATTTAGAGTAATTGTGAAAACACCACCACCACCACAGACTGCACAAATGGTTCACCCGGCAACACGCAATAGTGTGTGCTTCCACAAAGCTAAATTCAGTAGATTTCTGTCAACAGCATTATGCGTTCTTGTGGGTTTTTCTTCTTGTTTCTTATAAAACTACATCTTGATCACTGTCAGTTTTCCATAGCATTTTCTATTATGGACTTCATTCCTAAATTTGTTATTAGCTTTGAACTTTTCAAATTACTAGAATGGGCTTGTTCTCACAGAATCACAGAATTATTAGGGTTTGAAAGAGCTCTGCATATCATATAATCCAACCTTTCTGCCAAAGCAGGGCCACCTAGAGCAGGTTACACAGGAATGTGTCCAGGGTTTTGAATTCCTCCAGGCAGTGAGACTGCAACCTCCCTCAGCAGCCTGTTCCAGTGCTCTGCCACCCTCATTGTAAAGTTCTTCCTCATGTTAAGGTGAAACTTCTTGTGTTTTAGTTTATGGCCATTGCTTGTCCTGTCCCTGGGTGCCACCATCTCCTTCTCTTTGAGGACTCACAGAGGCAGCCAGTCATTCCTGGAAGGATTGCACAGGATCCCTAACATCCGTCAAACACCGACAGATGAGTCTGTGTGACAGGTGAGCAGAGAATATGTAGCTCTCAGTGAGGGCTATGCGCAATTTTCCTCAAAGGTACTAATGGCATTTAATACTGTGTGAAAGACAGATATGCAAACAGCAAAGCTACTCTGTGTCTAAGGAGAAGTGCACTGAGAAAATCCAGCTTGATTCCTTAGGTTGCTCTGAAATGCAAGATCATTGGCAATGAGGCTATTTTGGAGTAATCAGCAGTTACAGTGGTTAATGGACTAAGTTTGGCCTTCAGAAACCAAATGCGTTCTTCCTGAGGACAGGAAAATGAAAGAGGCAGGGGGAAAGCTATGTTTTCAGAACTGTCTGCTTTTCCTAACCTTGTAATGAATACTAAATACAGCTCAAATTACAGAAAGAATTATGGCATGTGTGAGAGATAGCCATGAGGAACTGAGGATGATGGCTAGCCACATGCTGATACCTGAGTAATGTTGTGTACAGTGACAGGTAAAAATACAATTTTATTGCAAAATATCAAAATGCAGACAGAAAGTTGAATAAACTCTCTCTGACCATGAAGATATGGATATTGACCTCTTTTTCACCTCTGTGCTCTCTGACCCTTATTTAGTTTTATGAGTTTTTTTCTCAGAAGGTGATAACTCTGTGAGGAAGAAATAACAGAAACCATTAGAACTTTTCCTAGTATGGGGAGAAATGTGCATAATGGAGCGCCTTGCATTGTGGTCTGTTACTGATGGTTTCATTGGAAGTTTTTATGGAAAAGCTATGTAGGGGAAATAAAAACTCTAGCAAACAGCTTGCCTAATGCTTTTACTGTAAGGCAGAAATAGAACAAGTCTCTGACTGGTAAAAATGTTCCTGAACTCTCACAAGGTGTGTTTTGTTTGTAATCTTATGGTCTAGAAAGACCAAATCATCAAGTCTAGTCCTTAACACTCCCTACCCCAGCAAAACAGACTTTAGTCTAGGGTGGATTTTTTTATGAGCAGTATATAATCCATATCAACATAAAGATTTATAAAGAAAGTGCTGACACAAATTTAGAACAGGATCCAATAAAAATGTTGTATGGCTTCTGGAGTGCACAATCCTGCATATGGTCACAACCTTCGTCTTCACCCTCCTGCCAACCAAAAATTTTGTCTTAGTGAGATGTACATCAATTTTTGTGGTGCCAAAGCCAAACAAAAGAGGGAATAATTGAATTTGGCCTCTAATGACAGCAACGCAAATGTGCTCCTCTGTGTGGTTTACAACATTTGCTTGTATATGTGACATGATATTACATTCTGAAGAGTAAGGAGCAGTTTTCTGACATGGAAGGCATGGGAGAAAAATATAATTTTATGAGTTAGGTTTGAGAGGGTCACACATGACAAGAGAAAAACTATTTCATTTAATGTTATCTGCAGTTGAAAAAACATAGAAATTGGGATGTGTCTCCTTGCTGGTTTCTCAAGCAAACACAATCTGTAGCAATGGTGCTGTGTAGCAGGAAATTATCTGAAATAATGAACTGCTCAAGTATGCTAAAACTGATACTCTTCTCATCAGCATCCAAAATATGAAACCTGCCAAAAAATTCTAATTGCAGTATACTCTGTCCAAATTATTTTACTACTTGCCAAGAAGTGCTTTGAAATATTTGGCAGAGTCTTCTACCAAGAGAAAATGAAACAGAAGAGAGTGAAGTAGAACACAATAAAGAAATACCCCGACCCCCTTGAAAAATAGGTTCAGGTGGTTAGCCTTTTCATGAAGAGCTGATGACTCTATAACTTGTGCAAAGTAAGTAATCAGAAATAGTTTATTAGAGATAAACAAAATGGACATGGCTGAAAAGCCTTCCGAACTTACAGGTATTTCTTGTTAGAAGACCTGCTCAAATACTGTGATACTCACAATGTGTGTTGATATTAAACATCTAATAAAGTATCTTTCCATTCGTTTACATTGGTGCACAGCTATGATCCACAAAGTAACGTACAGAAATATCACTGACTAAGCCAATTCTAAATTAACCTATCATGAACAACTCTGAGGTTTAAAATAGTTCCAGAAACTATGCTGCACAGCCCCAGGAAACAAGGACCGTAGCTCTTGTCTCATTGTAAGAGCATTGAGTTAAATTGATTTTTCATCTGCGACTAGCTCACAAATTAGTAAAATCCAATCCTTTTTCAATTTCCTTTTTATTTCTACTGCACACACAAACAAAATACAAAGTATTGTTCTGCCTTCATCTACATATTTGTGAGATGGGAGCAGTGCAAATATGATGTGTATGATAGGTCTGAAAAGCATTATGATTTTTCTTCAGTTCACAAAGTGTAACCTGAGGAGAAAGAATGATGCTAAAATACAGCTGATAGTTCTGTCTGGTTGGATTCAAGGTTCCATTCGGTGTAAGAGGTCTTTTTAATATAATGAAGTATGCTGAAAATAATTTTCAGTCTTTCATACCTATTAAGCCCTTGATGGTGTATTTGTTTAATATCTTTGACCATAGCATGAGAGATCAAAAATGCTCCCTAGATAAGGTGATTTTGACTCCAGGCATCATTACTGCTTGTGATTCTTACTTACCAAACAAAATTCACAGGAGGTTGGAGCTGGATGGATGTTTTAGTCCTCCAGGTGGTTCCAAGTCCTTCTGAGTTCTGCCTTGGCCATGGCCCTGCCACGCCTCCCATTTCCTCCAACACCTCTTCCTTTGTCAGGGCTGACAGCGAGAAGCACAACGCATTTTTGGATCTGGCGCATGTGTGCCAGTGAGGATGCTCTCACAAGAGAGCAGTGCTGGTTGTGGCCAGCTCCCTCCACCTTTGCAGCTCCTGAGGGAGATGGGAGGGCCAGAAACTGATTAAAGGACCCAGGTCAGAGATTTTTGAACTCTGAATTTGGCAAGCAAATGGAGGAGGAATAGATTTTACAGTATTGTGTTTTAAGATGCATTTATTATAGCTATGAAAAGCTTCAGACATATTGTGTTACTGCATCAGGATCTTAAGCAGATGTTTAGATTTTACAGAAAAGGGCGTACGGAGAAATTTTCAGTTTTCCTTTAATATATATAAAAAAAATCATTGTGGCCTTTGGTGTTTTACATAGTAATGCCTACAGGGAGACAATTCATTGTGTTAAATTGTTTGAATATTTTTTTTTCCTCCTTCTGATTAGGCTAAGTAAATCAAAGCTAATGTGTTGTCTCCTGCTATAACACTGGAGCCAACACATGTCATTTGCAAGGAAACTTGAAAGGAAATGGTTTAGGAATCACTTAGAGAGGATTTCTTAGTTTTTCATAATGTGATCATAACTTTACAGAAGGATTATGTAACTGATCTATTTATTTGTTTTGCAGTTGGTTGGATTATCTCGTTTGCATTTGCATTTATATAGCAGACCTGTTGGTTTCTTTTTTGTGTGGTTTTGTTTGGTTTGGTTTTTTTTAAATGGGAAGGACACACAATGGTAGAATTGTCCTGAAAGCTTCTAGAAGCAGTTCTGTAGGCCAGTGAGCTCTGCCAGTCTGCACCTTGCAATGTGTTTTCCAAAGAATATTCACACACAGCATCTACCTGCATGTTTTCGTTCGGCTTAGGAGAGCTCTTTTGAAGAGAATCTCTCAGTTGTCCCTATTTACCTTGCTTTGATATACATTGGCAAGTGATCTTTTGAGCAGATGAACTGGATTCCTTTTGGATGAAACTATGCTGTAAGATATACACCAGCATTGCAGCTAATGCATTCCAGCTGCTATAGGGTTTTCAGGCCATGGGACCTGACTGGTCCAAAGTTTGGCAGACAAGCAGCCAAACAAACAAACAAAAAAATTAAAAAGCCCTATTGTCCTGTTCCTCACATGCTTATTGTGTGGACTTTGGGTTTTCAGCAGCAAATTTTCTCCCTTAAAAACTCTTTCTGTTTGTCTGTATTGTATAATGTAGTTGCACATGCATATCCTTAGTAATTACAGATTTTAGAGGGTTCTAGATTCAAAAGAGATTACATATTTGTACCCAGATTTTGGGAACTGTATTGTCATTTTTTTTTAATGTGATTTTGAAACTTGAAATTTTTCTTAAAGAAGAAAATCCTTCTTAAGAAAAATCCCTCAAGTTTGTTTATCTCTATTTTGCTACTGGTTTGCCAGGTACAAGAAAGAAACCTGTAGAAAAAGTTACCTTGTTCTCCATTGAATATTTAAGGGATAGTTTTTTGTAGAATCTGATTTGGAATGTATATATGTTGAGAGGTTGGAGATAAAAAGTCCAAACACTGAAAAAGTATTTCTGTACATTGGGAAATTCTAAGTACAAATCTCTCCTTTGGTCTCATATCTAATAGAAACAGAACAAACATTCCCTTCTTACATGAGCCAGTTCAGGTTTCCCGTTTGGGTACTAAAGTAATTCTGCCAGCTTCCAGGAATTCTTTGTTGAAATACCGTTTGAGGTGAAGAGATACATACACGTTTATTACTTGTATGTAGAGATCGTTGTGTTCTTCTAAACTTTCTTTCTAAACTTTTGCTGACTCTTTTGCATTTGACTGACATTGCAAGAAGCTTTAGGAACTGGATCTGAACTAGTGGGCCAAGTGGTGGGTATTCACAAAAATGTTACTGGTTGTGACTAGATTTTTATAGAGGAATTTTAGACTCTCAATCCAATCATAAACAGATTCATTCAGCTTTCTAAGTCTTCCATTGTCTGCAAATATATAGGTAGTAAAACCATCAACAAGAAGCTATTTTCTTGGATAAATGGGTATAAACTCTCCCCTCTACATTCAAACGTTGTCAGCCACTTTGTGAATTGTATATGCAGAAGAAATTCTAACTGGTTACATTTTCTCCAGTAAAAAAGGCTGATATGCCTGAAGCTGGGATACATTGTACACATGGATTATCCAGTGCATAGTGGTATAGGAAAATAGCACAAACCTGGCAAAACATTAGTGTAAGCATGCTTTACTGAAGAGTCATTTTTGCTGCTGCTGTCTGATATGACCCGTATGGTTTCCGGTAGCTTCATATATGGTAGTTGGTTACTGCATCCAACACTGCTGTTTTTCTACTGACTGCTTGCATCTACTAGCCTTACTTTTATTTTATTGCTTCTGTTGTCACTTTATTTATTATGTTTTTATATAGCTTTATAGATGTTCACAGCACTTTATAAAACATACAATTAGACAACCTTGTTGCCACAAAGAACTTGTAATCAGAACTCTGATCTTGCACTGAACTCTTATCCAACACACAGTCCAGGCAAACCTAATGAGATTTCACACAGGAATAAAAGTCTGCACAAGCAGATCCTTCTGTAAGGTCTGGGCTCAATATATACAGACAACTTGATGCTGATCCAGAGTTTGTGGGTGAGCATTCAGGCAAAAACGCATGTCCTTACATCTTGGCCTATGTCATTGCTGTAATCTCAGCCATTCATGTTGCATTGCAAAGGAATCTGCTTTCTCTGGTTATGATGGCTGTTAATCTTTCTGAAATAAAATATGGCACCTACTTCTATGTCCGCATGAACCATTTTGGCCTCCTTTTACTAGAGTCAAGTAATGAGAAAACATTTAGTACTCTAACTTAAATGGTTTGAGAACTGGGATCTCTTAAAATATTTTTTTAATTTTCTCCTTATTCTGGCACCAAGGCAAATGTGTAGGTGAGTCCAAGAAAAATATGAAATATCCAAATATTATTTAACATAAGTCATGCAGGTCCCAAAGTCCCAACAAGATACACGAGACATAATCGTTAGCACTTTGTATCCTTACAATGGAAAATAGCAAGAGTAATAAAGCTGAGATTATCCTAAATAAGGATTATTCAAGTGTTTTTGACCTTTATCCACAGAGGAACTTGTGGAGTTTCATTGCTTCTGAAGGTGCATTGTATTTTAGCAGTATAATTACAGAATTAGGAGTCTCATAGCAGGTATCTGAGACTGACAATATTTTGTCTCTAAAATTTGCCAGTTACAATTTTGGAGTAGTGCTATGACTGTTTTTGTTCAAATTCTGTTCTAATACGGTTAAAAAATCTGCACTTCTAGTCATGGGAATAATTCGGGTTTAGCGAGTGTTTGGCTTGAGTTGTTACTTGATGAAGTTTCATATATAATAATATAAAGCATGTAGTTTGTTATTAAATGTAAAGTCCAAATGATTTAAAGCCTGTGTCTAAAATGCGATTTAAGACCTTTTGATTCCTTACCAATTCTGGGATTGGCAGGTAGTCAAGTCTCTGATTAAAATTTGAGCAATTCGTGTTCTTTTAGCCTGTTCACCTCTGCAAGCATGGAGAGACCACCAAAGGTAAAAAACTGTCAGTAGAGGTCTTGTCCTCAGCCCTTCTGAAGGAAGCAAATGGAATGAGAGAAGGCATCCCACAGTTCATCTCTGGAGGATGTTACGTTTTGCAAGCTTTTTATGCTGTGAAGCAATAGCACAGTCTTGATGACCCAGCTGTCTGTACTGGGGTAGCTACTGGAACTCACTGCAACATCTTCTGTGTCCATTTAACCGGGTTTCCTTCCAAAGTGAGCTCATCCCAGGTGCTGTCTCCCTGTATGGGAAACTATCTCTCCCAAACAAAAGAGACAGTCTTTGAGGTATGTGTCGCAGCGTGACCATTTGATTAACTAATCATGACAAAAGAAGTAGGCACAATGTTGAAGAGTGGGTACTACAGAACCAAATGGAAAACTACATTTATGACCCATGCCTGGGCAATGAATTGTGGTTGTATGTATGCTACCTTTCAGGTGTTTGATAGGCACTTAGCCTGTTCTTTCATAGAATCATAGGATGAGAGACAGCATACTGAAAAACTTAACATGGGATTTGATGCATCATAACACTTAAGTTAGACTTGAAGAAGCTAAAACAATATCACATGAAAGCAGGTTCCAAGAATGTCACTAATGCATTTGGGCTGATAGGTACCTGCCTGATTTCTTGTTTTCTCATGTCAAGCTCCCTGTACTAGCAAGAGTTTTAAATGGCAGAATTTTTAGTCTCACATTGTGTATGTGAAACTTCCATGGGTTGAGGAGAAATCTGGTGTAGCTGCAGAATTCATCCCATATCAGTGAAAATATGTCTAGGAGGACAAAGAGAAAGGGATACAACTGGCATGCCAGCTTCTTGGGAAAACAATAAAAAGAATTCATTCTTATGTAAGATCTAAAACACTACTCTTAAATTTTCATGAGTGAGTTTAAGCTAGCTGGGACCAGCAGAAATGGATGCACTCACCCTATGAAGCTTATCACCCGATTTCTAAAAAGCAGTATTTATCCTACTTTTAGATTGCTAAATCTAAATTTTACAATTTTTTTTTTTTTTTTTTTTTTTTTTTTGGTTTTTTTTAACATTATTCAAAA
>NDXB01002606.1:168588-207581 GCA_002631895.1 Agapornis roseicollis
TTTTTTTTTTTTTTTTTTTTTTCATACATTTGAATGTTTTACTTTTGTAATATTTCTCTTATCTTCATTCAACCTCCCCTGTATGTCTTTGGTCAGTATATGCATTCTGCAACAGAAATTTATCACTAGGAATTTGTCCAGATTCACAGTCACACTTAAGTCAGTGCTTTTATCCTTAATTTCTTGAGTCATGTGGTAGAGGACCTTATGTCTGACATCATGGAGCTCAGTAAAACTTGGCCATTAAAACACTGGTTCCATTGAGAAACATCTGGAGGGCAATCAATAGTTCTATATATCCTGCTAGACTACACTTCGCATATCCAGCCTCCTGGTCTTTCTCTTTGTGTTCTGCTTTGCAAAAAACCTGGCTATCCTTACAGAAATGTACAAACTCGAGAACAAAATGGATGCACTCCATGTTCCTAAAAATGTCATGTATTGGCTGTGTTGAAACTGTATGCATGTTTCCTTGGCCATAGCACTGACTGGTTTTTATGTTGCTCTTCATCATACTGATGCTAAAGTTAAAGACTGAAAAGCCCCACAGACATCTGTTTCTTTTGCTATTACCTCTGTGCACTTCTTCTGTATAGATCATTTCTTATGTTTTAGTTGCATTTTAAATGGCTCAGATGTCGGGTTTCTGTAATTTCTTTTGGAAATTTTCAATAATATATGAAATAGCTTGCTTAAGACTAGCAAATAATATTATCAAATTAGAATTTCCTTTTCTATTCACCATGTTCCAGGTTTTAAGAAGAAAACTTTTTCCTCTCTAAGTTAGCATCCCTCTAAAAAAAAAAGCTGCTTTGGGTATATGTCAATATATTAAGCTTCAAAGAAGCTATATAAACATCATCTCAGAGAATTTGTCCAATCCTGGAGATAATTAATGATCTGGTAACATTTATATTCATAATTTTAAAACAAATCAAACTTGATTGTGGTTGTAGGGTGGTTTGTTGTTTGTTGGGTTTTTTAATACTTAAGAGCAAGAAGAAAATAGGAAATAAAATAGTTCTGAAGTTCATTCTGTTCAACACAGTATCTGGTTTTACACTTGTAGCTAATGAAAAAATGAGGTTAGTCACTGGTCCTAAAAACCAAGTATCTGTCTTTAAAAAAATGCTTGTTAAATCTTTTGAGTTGCACAGTATGAAAACGGAATGGGGGGTGGGGGAATGACAGAGTACTGTTTCACCTTTTTGTCACTGTGTGGCACATTGCAACTGGAAGATCTTCAGAGACAGATTTCTTTGCAGATTCACAAAAGCTGACAATTAGTCAAAGTTGTAAGTTGGAATGGAGAAAAACACACCTAATGCTGTTATTTATGTCAACATCTGTCTTATTTATTTGATTACCTGTAAATATCCAGCAAGGGTTAAAGGAGTCTGTATTCTGTGACCAGGATCTGGCCCATATCCCTTGTCCTACAACTTGGGTTTGAGCTTTTCCATTGTTTCTGAGCAGTTAGTAGCATACCAATATCTTCCTTAAGAAAGGGGAAAGGAGAGACTTTAATAAAACTTCTATAACCATTGATAGTGACTTTAAATATTTTTCTTAACTCTACATGGTCTACAGAAAACTTAGCTAAATACTACTGAGCTATCAGTGTGGGATTCAGTCCAGATCCATCAGGTGTCTCTGACAAAAGAAAGGATAAAAACAGGCATGTTGACTTTGAAACCAAAAGCAGCTGATGTCTTTTCACATAAGCAAGACAAACATTTCTATTCATCAGAGGCACTACAGTCATCCATATGCATGTGCACGTATATGAGATTAAAGACTCTAGTTCTCATATAGTGAATGTTGGTGGGAAGCTGGCAGCAGCCAGTTTTCACTTTCCTGTTTTTTGTGGTCCTGCTTCATCTCCTTGGGTTTCTCTCCTTTCCACTGGGTGCAGTGGACACAGGAATGAACAGAGGGAAAGAACCGACATATGTTTAGGTTTTTTAACCAGGCACCAAAATCACAAATTTCATCAAGTTTCCACCTGGAAACATTAGGACAAAATTAAGTGACATAGAAATACCAAAACTGAAAAATAACACTAAAAGAAATCTGAAGGGAGAACTGTGCTGTTCCCTCTGAATCAGTGACATTTGTGTAGATGGTGTGTAGGCCAGAATTTGGCCCCTGTGCATTACTGTTATCAGTCTTATGTGTTCTCAAATCTTAGGCCCTTTACAGATTAAGAAGTTCAATCAGCAGCAGATTTTGCATACACTAATATGTTAGCATCAAATGTAACTTTGTGGTTTTTAACTATATCCAGGATTTTCTGTAATTAGTTGTTAATAAGCCTGAGACATGTTTACAGGAAGATGCACAGAATGACGTCCATTGTTACAAACCCAAAGTAAACTAAAGGTGTAAGAGGTTTCTACCTTCTATCTGTGGTATGCCTTGAAAAGGCAGGAGATGCAGTGCACAAAACAGAATAAAGAAAAATCTACTGAAGTGGAAGTCTGTCAGTTGAGTTCATCAATAATCAGAAAGAATAGAAAGCTGAGAGGCAACATGATGAATGCAGCTTGTTCAATGTAAAGTGAGACTTTAATGAAAGATAGTTAAACCATTGTCTACCCTTCATTTTTCTCATCATTATTCTGCCTTATGCAGTGGGAACATCCACTAATTACAATGGAATCATTACTAGGTAAAAATTGTAACCATGGCTATGGACGATGTACGACAACTAGCAATGCTGTTTGCAGAGCAGAACAGCACAAAGAGGACCGCCACTTATACATGTCATCACTGCATTCATAGCCTGATTCCTGAACTCTGTGATTAAACACTGTTGAATATCTTCCCCCACCATTCTCTCTCTTGCCTGCTTTTATTTCCTGTGACGATCTGGACCTCTGTTCTTTGCATCTCCTGCAATGGCTCAAAATCCTGCTCCTTGGTTCTTTCAACCTGCATGTCCAGTAATCACGCACAGAAAATGCTTATGCAAGCCAGTTGGCTTAGATTTCTGTCTTAAGGGAAGAGTGCATCTGTTTTTCAGATTAAATCATGCTTTATAATGTCATGCTTATTCAGTTGACAGAAAAAAATGCATAATTTAAAGCTTTCATTTGCTCTTGTGCTAAAAGATTTCAGAGCCTTAATTCACCCTGATTTTATCCTTCTAGAGCAATACAGAATTAGAGTTCATTATGGTGATCCAATCTCTCCTTTTGTCTTGATTGGAAATGCAGTAAATTCTTTGCCAGGGATGTCTACTTCCCTGAACAAGCTTTTCAAGGCTTGCAAGCTATCTTTTGTTTTCCCAGTAGGCTAATTAGGGTGGATTAGTGTCCCTCAGATATACCCTAGGGATGAGCCAAAAGCTCAAGGGGAAGGTAAATTGCAATGCCAAAAACTTCTACCTTTGAGGACTACTGCCCTGAGACACAAGGTGGAGGAGAGACGGGTGCAGTTGCAAAGGCAATTTTGTTCTGCAACAGGATAACGCCCTAAATGTGGAACATGAACTCACGACTAGAGCTGTTGATTTTTCGGTTGGCTTGTTCCAATAGCATTTGTTTTCTTATTAATATGCAGTCAAGTTTCAAAATAAAGCCTGGGTTTGAATACAAAATGTTTCATTAGAAAAATATCAAAGTGGCAGTGTTCCCTTCAGAGAATAAAAGATTTTCTTTTTCAGACCAAAAAATAATTGAAACCATAATGGTTTTGTGATTCTTTTTTTTCGTGACCAGAATTCATGATTTCTTTCAGGACAAGTTTGGGTAAAAAAAAATTCACTCTGATCTCTTCTTCTCAATAAGACTTAAAGGAAGCCTTGAGGGCTTAAGAGACACACAGAGCAACTTTTAAAGAACATGTTTGTAGGTATCCTATTCTTTTAAAAGGTATGTTAGCTATGGTGGGATCTATCAGTCATTTAGACTGTCTTCATGGTCAGCACAATAAAAGGAGGATCTTGCATGCAACTAATCTCTGTTTAAACTAGACTTTAAAATATGTAATTGGAAGTGTTTATTCCCTCTTTTGACTAAAGTGGCAGTTCAGGTGACTAGTTAATACACAGGCATGTATACTGGGACATTTGAAGTGAGGTGACAAGAATCCTGCTTTTAAATCCTTTTGAGGCTTTTGGTTTCAGAAACAAGCAAAGCAGGAGAGGTAGAATTTTAAATAGGACTTACACTTATGGAAAAAGCCAGTGTTCTCTTCTGGCAAGGGTCTGAGGAATCCCTATGTTCTCTAAGTAGAGGCTGAAAAGATCTGCAGTGCTCTGGGAGAGCCGTATCTTCCTGCAATAGCTCCAGCAATGCATCTGGTAACCTGGTTCTCACAAATGAAAGTCACTTGTGGCTAACTAGTAGGTAAAGTGCAGGCTCCTATGGTACGTTTCAAATAGAATTAGTGGAATTATTCAGTAATTACTGAGAATTAGTCAGAATTATTGCATTATGTTTAATAAATAACAACTAGCAAAAGAGTTGGGGAAATCCCAACTTTCCGCATCTCCTTCAAATGCCTGTAAGGTATTGAACTATTTAAGAGACTAAATAAGGTTTTGACAGAACAAAAGGAAAATTTCCTCAGCTCTGATAGGTCTGTTTGCCTTCAGGAAGCAACTTGAAGATGACAGCATCTTGGTTTATGTATGCTTTTGATAGCACATAGATTAGACTGACACATACAATGAAAGGTAAGTATGCCTGGGGATTTACAAAATATTTGGTATAATGTACATAAAGGTAAATCTTCCAGGCTGCTACAGGATCTTGCACACTGAGCCTTTTCCACTGCAGATTCACTGAACTTTTCCTCTTACAGTCTGGCTCCCACCCCAGTCCCGAGGTCTGTACCTGTCATGGGGAAAGATTCATTAGCCCGTGATGTGCAGTAGCTGCAGGATCCCTTTGTATGGCCTCTCTGCATCCTGCCTTAAAGTGCTAGCACTGCAGCAGTTAAAAGCTGTAAGCTGGGCCTCTGCTATTGTGAAGGCTTTATGAAGAGTGTCTGTTATGTTTTTGGGGCAGGTTTGCAATCTCAAAATCTCAAGAACCTCTTAATCTGGAAATTCCCTCAGTGGCTGTATCTTTTTTTTTTTTTTTTTTTTTTTCAGATTTCTCCTTAAACTTTTTAAACAATTATTTTTATTGAAACCATGAAAAGATTGCCACAGGGTCAAAAGGACTCAGCCATTTGTCCTGCTAGGAATGCTGCCTGCCTCCACCAGTCTACATTGTTTTGTCTTATAGTCCACATTCTTCCCCAGAATGAAATTATCTTATTATTCTCACTTCTTACTCTATTTATTTTCTTTAGGACTCTTACATGCTAGCGGTATGAATATAGACAGTTATTCCCCTCCACAAAAAATTTAATCCAGTAAATCCAAGTCTNATTATGTGGAGAATAACCTGGGGGTTGGCAGATGGAGCTTTGTGTTTAAAGTGAACACCCCCAAACAAAACTTTGCACCATTCCAATTATGCGAAGACAGACTCCGATTCAATGCTTTCTCAAGTCTTAAGCAGTCTTTACAGCTGTGGGAACAGCAGTTTGACACACTGCTCTGCAAACACCAGAAGTCTAAGCTGAAATGTAAAGCACACATTTTGTATTGTTGATTGGCTTTGTAGTATTCATCCATATTGCTCCAAAAGCCTAGTAGTGGTGGGAATAATAAGTAAAATAATCTTCAGAGCTGAAAAGCTTTTATGATTACAACATATGATTGTATAATTGTCTAATTTTCAGCTTCGGAGAGTGTTTATGTTCTCAAAATTAATTAGTGTGGAATGTAACTGCTTTTAAAAATGTCATTCCTTTCAAAACTATGTAGTTACAAATGTATGCCTTGGTGAGTATAAACTTCATTATTATTGAATGTAAAAATTTATTGTTCATTATGTGGAAAATTGCAGTTGAGGCATTTAACAGCTTCAAGAATGATTATTATCCCTGATTAAATTATGGAAAGGGTTTTCATGGGTCAGTAATTTGAAATAATTTTAGTTCTAAGTGCATTCAGAAAAATATTTATGCAAAAGATAAGTGAAGTCAATGATTTAAGGGTAAAAACTAGCTGATAATTTAGAGGAAAACAACACACAAAAAAGAACTAAGTTACATTTCTGGAAAATGCTTATTACTGTACTGTGGAAAAATATTGTCCTCCCCAAGCCCCCCAGATCATTGCAAACCCAAAGTTTTGTATCTTGTTAAAGACCCTCATTATAGTGGAGCTCAGTGTTAACCCTTTTCCTTTATGCTAATCCATATGCAAGTTAGATTGCGATTTCAGATGCATGCTTATGCAGGGATGTAACAATACTCTTGCATCATCAGTTATGTATGCAGTGGATAATGGTGTTTAGGGTTATGTGGAGTCCCATGATTGCTTATTTCTTTCTTCAAATCCAGTAGAGTGTAATCCTTAGTGGCTGGGTTAGCCCACACAGCCCTTTGTGCTGCTAGCAGCCTTGAGCCGGCTAGTCTGCATATCCCCACAGCTAGGAATGGGATACAGACTTGGGTGAGGTGCTCCACACTCAGGTGCTGGTGCCTGCTTTCAGCTGACTGTGCTACAGAAAAGAGAGATCTCCATTTCCTAATGTGGTTTTAGTGATCTCTGAGCTTTTTTTGTAGTGTGTCCCAGCTTTACCCATCTTCCTGTGATAGCTTCAGCAGCTAGCAGGGCTGTTGGCAGGAGGCTGGACATTTACTTCTGGTGATGTATGATCTGTGTGTGCGCTTCAGTCTCTGTCTGCTGTATGTCTTCCCTCTTGGAGGACTTCTGGACGCAAAGCAAATTTTCACACTGCTGCCCACCTCACTTCTAAGAGGTAGTAAATGTGCTGCTAGCAACTCTGTTTAAATAAAATGCAACTTCAACAAAGTAGACATGATTTGGAACTGCAATTTAAAATTGTTGTATTGTTTCCTTTGTAGGTAACAGAATCACAGAATATGATCATAGAAGCCAGTTAGGTTGGAAAAGACCTTTAAGATCATGGAGTCCAACCATGTCTCACTTTGAACTAGTTGTAATACCTGAGGCCTCAGATCAGGTTGGTTTTTTCTTCTTTCTTGGCCTACCTAAGCTCTTCATATTTCTGCAAATCTCAAGTTCCTCTCATGTCAGCTCCTAACATTACAATCATTCATTTTCTTACTTTAGACTAAAAATAAAAAAAGCAGCTGATACCCTAGGCTTCCTTGGTGCATTCTTGTACTGGATAATGCTAGATGTATGGATCAGTGTTTGTAGCATTTTCAGTAGGTGATTTATTATATTGACACAGTTTTGCAGCAACCTGCTTTGATGATGTGGAGTAAAAATAGCAGTATTTGCTGAAAAATGATTGAAATCAAGCTCAGTCATCTGCAACCCAAACTACCAAATTTAACTTCCTCAGGAAGAACTGATTTTGCATACAGGTGCATGGGGTAGGTAAAGTCTTCTATACCAAGCCAAACAAATTAGAACTACAGTCTAAAATAATTTCTGCCCAAGGTAAACTAGCTGGCTGGCTTTGTTACACTGACTTAACTTTTCCTATTCCATGAATAGGACCTGGCTTTTTTTTCTGGCATATGAAAGAAACCTTGGCAGTTTCTTCACTATTGCTGCTTAGTGGAGACCAAGATAAATGTTGCTAGACCTCTCTGTCCTTTTTCTTCAATACCTAAATGGCCTGCAGAATTTGTCTCTAATTTTTCTTAAACAGAAGAGTTTTCCTGCAAAAATGAAGGAATTAGTAACTTAAAACACTCTGGTGCAGTTTTGTCATTTTCCTTTTAAATTGCTCACTGTGAGAAATCAAAGTAAGCATCAATGGAAATATATTTAATTATGCTTTTTAATATACACTCACAGGTTTGGTTTACCTCAGTTATTCATGGTTGTTGTATCCAGTCTCACTCAATTGTATGGACCAGAAATATGTAAACGGACAAAGTCTGGTTTATATTTACTACCTAACAGAAAAATGGTGTTCACCAAATAAATACTCTTTTGAGCACAAACTTCAGGAGCAAGCCAGATAACCAGGGCTTGCTTGTTTTGTTTTTTGTTTAATGTGGGTGTACCTCAAAGGAGGCATGGCACATAAGGAGGCATTATTAGCCCTGCATTTTAGGAAGATATACTACATTCCTGCTCTGATTCACCTTAAAAACCTGTGCTGTGCAGAAAGCTAGATGCATAGGTCAATAGATGTGAATTAGATCTTTCCTTTTTCCCCTTTCGTACACAAAAGATGTTTTAAGGCATTACTGGGGGGGGGGGGAACAAAACAAAACAAACAAAACCCCTAAAACCATGAGAACCATCTCAAAACTCTTGCTTACACTTTAATCATCTGCAGAAGTCTACAGCAAAATCCTGACAGTTTTTTCTGTGCAGTCCATGGTAAAAGTATGAGGCAATTTACTACTGTAGCCATCCTGACTCCATCTCTCTGGAAGGTTTTCATGTAGTTGTGTTGCATTTCTGCATTGTCCCACAGGATGTGGCTCTCATGGAAACTCAATGGTTAATTCAGCATCTTTAAGGCCTCTCAGCTATTTCTTTTCCCCTTACAAACATCTTGCTAGTACTCTGCTTGTGGGCTGGCATCCTAATGCTTAGTGATGCACAATTCCTTCCTGCTGTGGCCTTTCTCTTACTTGTCCTTCTTGGATAACCACTGACTTTGGAACATCCCAAATGGTCAAAACTTTCCAGAACAGCAGCACTGGGAAACATAATTATAACCATTTTCCTGTTTATGCTGGCAAATAGGCAACTTGTCATGGTCTGGATCACAGGAGTTTGAATGGAGATGAGCCTCATAAACTGCATTTTATATTTCTTTTTCCAAAACCCCTTCAAACTTGATTTTATGATACACATGTAAGCTAAGCATCATGACCTTTCGGATGCTGCTGCTTGAATATGGCAGCTTTCCAGAATATGTGAACATGTTGTAGAAATTTCTTTTAAAATTTGCTTGAACAAAGTGAGGGGCTTGGGGGGCCAAAAGCAAAGGCAGAGCATAGATTTAGCTGGCACTGATACTTCCAGGGAGAAGAGACCTTTACAATCCAAACTGACAGACAAAGATAAGCCTTCTGCTTAATCTTTATTCTTAAAGGAAAGTCTGTGCTATAACAGATAGTGAAATTTAATTAATGTTTTAAAATCTGTCTTGAGAACTTTTAATACATAAGTATTTAAAACATAATAAGGATGATCTTATAGAAAAATTATAAAAAAAGAAAACCCGTCATTTTTCTTGATGAGAGATGCTTGTGATGCGCCCTGAAGCATTTAGGAACATTTAAGAGTTACTGGTGAGTGGTGAGGAGTTAGGTACTTCCATATGGGAGTGCAGCATGCCTATTTTGGGATGGGAAGAATTGAAATTCTTTGTAGGCCACTGAGAAAAACTTTGCAGGCCACCCTGTAGATTTGGGATAATATAAGTAAATTAAGTGAGATGAGTCCTTCATAGAAATGTGTTGCATAAAATGGTCTCTGTGTTTTCTCTTTCTTTCTCAAAAAGAAACAGGCAAAAATAAGAATTTGTTGCTAATACATTGGAATACTTTCAAGTCAGGCTTAGGCATTAAGAATACAGTAATGCTGGTATGTTACCTCTTCCAGTTCATAAACAAGGAGCATACATAAATGTTACTGAGCATTTTGCTGACTTTTGTTACTTACGCATTTTACTTTCTAGCTATCTTGGGAAAGCAGTACTCCACACTAAGAAAAATATGCTGCTTTTTTTCTCACAGAGATTTGAGCTGTATTCTTCTCTTCTGTGACCTTCAGTGTCTCCATCTCTGTGAAATACAGAAATAAAATGGAAGAGTAACATGGGTTGCAGCATACTGACAGCAACACTTTCAAAATCTCATACTGCAATCTGGAAAGGTAATTCATGCTCAAAGCTTTGTTAAAATGAACATTTCAGTGGAAAGATGCAGGGAAAAAAACTGAACCCCATTTGAGACAGGATTAGTGCTGGCCTAGATTAATGCTCTCTGGAAATCCCTTCAGAATATTTCTTTTTAATTACAGCCTGTTCTCTGAAAAAAATTATTTTTGCAGATATGGCCAAGCTTCATAAACACTTTTTGATTCCAACTAGTCACCAAACTGACTTTTACTGTTTCTGGCTGAGCACATTTCTACATCAAGATGATGTATATGTGCTGAGTGTGAGAATATTGCAGGCTTTTGCATGTAGAAACAAATCCAGGTGTCTACTGAGCATCATAATACAAGGCATTCAGTGCTTTTTTACTCTGATGTTTTAGCCTAGATGAAACCAAAGACACCACCTACTTATGTAAAACTGAGCATGCAGGCATTTGTTTTCACAGTCTTTGCTAATGTGGTCTTTTTTTGTTGTTTTTTTTTTTTTTTTAATTTTTTCCTTTGTAACTTGTATTTTATCTTNACCACCTACTTATGTAAAACTGAGCATGCAGGCATTTGTTTTCACAGTCTTTGCTAATGTGGTCTTTTTTTGTTGTTTTTTTTTTTTTAATATTTTCCTATGAAACCTGAATTGTAGCATAAAGGGCGTAAAATATTCTGCCACTGTATTGTTCTGAATCCTTCCTGTCATCTGAGGAGAAAAAGGGGTGAAGAAGAGACTATACACCCTTGGGAGCTAGCTGTTGCCTTTATGAGTCAGTTACCAATCTAAGAAGAGCTTTCTCAAGTTGGGGCTCTGTTGAAACTGGAATACAGTTATTGCTGAAGCTATGGTCTCAGGAGGATTCTGCTTTAACTCACAAGAAAACATGTAGTCGTTTCCAATACATTAATGTGAATGTTCTTTGTACCTGGTGGCAGGAACATTTCTGTCTATTCTTTCATAATGGAAATAGGGTTTGCATTTGTTTTATTTAATGCAACATGACAAAAGACTTGTCTGTGACAGATGACTTCTCTTTATGCAGTATGGAAAGGGAAATCTCCAGTGTCACCCTGAACCTTAGAATATGTTTCTACCTTTAGAGATGTATTATCCTGCTTTTAAATATAGTGAGCTAGTAGAGCGAAATCCTTAATTATACACCTGATTTTTTTATCTATCTGAGTTCATTTTGGATCAAGGGTTCTCAGATGAATGCATAAAAGCTCTATTATTCAGAAATATCTATTTGTATTTTGATTTTTTAAAAATTTTTAACTTAAAAAAGTTAAAGTTCTGAAACATGCTACTGATTTCAGATCAGTTTTAGCCTGTTTTTACAATGTCAATATGGTAAAACTGTTTCATTCTGAGAGCAGCTTCATTAATTATATTAAAGGGATAAAGTGGTAGTATAGACACATTCAAGATGTTTGTGATAGATGACACAGTGTTAAAATACCCAGACATTCTTGGTAGTACCTATGGAACTCTATCGTGGATGAAAATTATTTTGCTAGTAATTTCTACCACCCTTCACAGATCTAGAGGGCTACTTTCTGCTTTTTATAGCTTCCTGTGTATATATCTGTCCTTCTGTTACTGAGTAGCATCTATGACATTTGAATTAATGTTCGTGAATTGAATATAAAGTTAGAAATGAGGGTTGTGAAATGTAAAGTTGTACGATTGGGGTTTTATGTACCGCTTTTATTCACTTAACCTTCAAACTAATGAAGTTGAGAGGTTCTTGGAATCTTCCTACTTGTAAAATGTTTTTTGGTACGACATTACTATATCAAATGAATGGGTTCTGGATACAGTTTAGTACCTCAAAAATGTGCAGCATAACTGAATCAGATTTTAAAGGTCAAGTTAGTTATATACTTGATTTGTCTTGGGAATCAAGGTACATGACCATTTCCCTTTCTTAGTATTTTCTATCAACATTGCACCTGTATCTCTTCTGTGATCACCATTTTTAAACATAGTGGCCTAAGGGTTGCAAATTCAAGGAGGAAAGCAAGTTGAAACAACAGAATACTTCCTCCCTACCCTCCCCAAAATGATGAATCACTGCTATACTTCAGGGATCACAATCTATTGTCATTTTCTACATGTTAAAGCAGTTACTGCAGTTGATGGCAAGCTGTCTTTGTAATAGAACCAAAGAATTTTAAACCATTCATGTGCTCACATGTTTTAAATTATCCCATGAAATTTAACAGAGGATTGTCAGTTTCTCATTTGAGATTGTAGAGGGCTCTTTTATAACAGATGCACACATTGCTTTTATGTCCCATGGCTTATACACAACTGAATGTTAATTTACCTGTTAAGGGGCAGGCAAAAGTGAATTTGGAGACTACATTTACAGTGGGATCCCATTAGGTGTCTGATCATGGTATTTTAATCAGTCAGCAGTTGAAGTGAGGGTATTGTTTCTGGACCAAGGCAGAACCATGTCAGTGGGTACAGCCTGTAACTTTCATAGCTGGCTTCACACACAAAGGAAAGTAAGGCCCTATTTATTTGTGTGTTCATATTTGCCTTAATTATTGCCCATCCTACCTTTTATCTTTGGAGAATTATCTTTAGAGGGCATCCCAGGGCAGAAATAAACAGGGGGATAGTGGTTAGTATCATACTTCTCAGAGGTGGAGAATATTACAGTATCTTTACTGATGACCAAACGCTTTCTGACTCCACCAAAACTGGCATCTAAGCTCTGGACATGCTTCAATTTAGGAATCAAAGGAGAGAGGCTTGATAGACTCTCATCTAAGCATTTGGACTTTCTGGCTATTCTAGGTGAAAAGAAGTGGCGAAAGGCATCAATTTGAATCCAATATACGTATGATTTGAGGTTTGGAAAAAGCTGAATTCAGCCTACTGTATAGATTACAATCATAGTGTTAGTGTCCAAAGCTCAGCTCCCTTCCCTAACAAGCAGAGCAATGATGGAAAGGTTTCCCTATACCATTTTCCCTCTGCTGTTGTTTTTTTCTTGAAAGTTCACAGAAGCAAATCTGTGTTTCCATTTCTGAATCATCACAGGCATAATGGTGAACACAAACTGACATGTATCTATTTCTTCATATATTGGTACGAACAAAAAAATATTTTTCACATTTGCTGGTTTTATGCCTTTGCTTCTGTAAATCACATTTATATAAAGGTAAGTCTACTATATCTGTAGTGTGTGTGTTTAGCTATTGATACATACCTGTGTGTATTTATGCAAAATATAAATACAAATCTGTGCTTACATTCCAATGTGCCATCTAAGTAATATTTTTTGTATTTTTAAGTGAAGATATATACTGCTTTAGATTTCTTTTTAAATGTGCTCTCAATGGTCTACAGTTTTGATTCACCCACCCTTTTTTCAGTGTATTTTGTTAAAATAGCAATTTACTCTTTTTTTTGTTTGTTTTAATTTTACATAATATAAGGAAATAGCAGGTTACTCTTTAACTTTTGTATCTTTAGGAGCAGGAATTTTCTCCCTTACGCTATCTATGCTGTTGCCAGAGGGATGGAAAGCTGTTCCTCATTATTCTGGTCAGAGGAAGACATGACTGTACCCACCTCTTCCTTTTACAGATACACACGTAGGAGACATATTGCTGAAAACGTTCCTATTTGGGGCAGTGTTGGGTGGTAAATTTTGATTAAGTCCCCAAAACTCAGGAGGCTCATTGTTTGAGTCAGATGTACCATTTGAGTATGTCAACATCTATGTGCATTATTTCTGTAGAAATAATGATTCTGTTTAACTTGCAATTGTTCAGTAATGCAAGATGCTAGTTGCAGACATAGCTTGGATGAAATTCCAAAACCTATTGTTTTCTGTACAGAATAGAAGACAAGCAGTGGTGAGAGGACCGAAGACAATCTTACAATGTGGAAACTCCCAACAGCATAGAATTGCTCTCAAAGTTCTTTAGCTACAATCCATTTGGATGAAGATTAGAACTTCTTCAGAATTTTAATGTCAGTTCTTTTAAATGTGCAAGGGTTGGAACAGTCTTTCCTTGGCAACCACAATCTATTTTTTTTTTTTCTTTTCAGATGCTATCAGTACCTTCCAGATCACAGGAACCTTACATACCCCATATTTTCTGATGCAGGAACACAATAAATTCTGTGAAGATCCTGTGTATTGCAGACCTTGAAATTCTCATATTTTGAGATTATGTTTGTTTGACCTGTCCTTCTTGAGGGAATACTGAACTTCATCTGTCAGGAAGTGCACCAGGGCTACATAACAGGTTCTGTGACAACTGGAGAAGATGTAGAACAAGGAACTGTGGCAAGAGAAGAAAATCTATAAATCGATGGGTCCGGATGGAATATGTCCACGGGTGCTGAGGGAGCTGGTGGAGGTCGTTGCTAGGCCGCTCTCTATCATCTTTGGTAAGTGTTTCTGCATGAATAAAAAATAACTTCTGACTTTTTTTGAGTTCAGCCAGAGGCTGCAGTATAGGTATATTCCTAAAGTTTTGTAAGAACTGGTTTGCCTAGCTCTGGAGATGCTTACTGTAGGGCTTCAACTCCAAAATGTTTCTAGCCAGATTCCATTTATTATCGGCATGTTTTGAAGTTTTAAGTAACAATGTGCAGGTTTTGTTTTTCACTTTCTATTAGTGAATTCTGTAGAGCCTTTTCATTTTCAGTTTTCCAAAACTTTCAACAGATGTCTTGTCAGCAGTGAAGATGATTAAAAAGTTTCTGAAGAAGTAGACTGCTGCTGGAAATCTGAAAGGGATCCCACTGCAGTGCCAAAAATCTTTGGAAAATATGTATCACCTCCTTCTTACTGGAAATACGCATGCCCCCTCTTGAAGAAAGCTTCCACAATAGAGGTACTCCATTGCTCTTCTGTTTTCAGAATTAGAATAGGTAAGTGAAATTCCTACAGGTGGGATGAAAAGATGGAGAAAGATGAGCTTGGGCCTTAGTCTCAGCTAAGTGTTGGATAGCATTGAGAGATATCCTGGTAATATGCATCTAAACCACTCAGTAGATGTTGGTCCCCAGTTATGTTTTAGAAGACTGCTCTTGAGCATTTCCACCCAGCTAGTTTTCAACTTTTTTTCCATAGTGCAGACTTAATCATTATAATTAATTTGCTTGTCACCTTGAAACTAAATTATTGCAATGCGCATGCTTGGTATATGAAGCATTGCTTGATTCATATTTGTCATCAAAGTGTCTATTGAGTTGCAACTGAAAAGTTCAAGCATTACACTCATGTATGAATAAGCAAAAGGCTTAGCAGTGTATTTTCAAACAGTATATTATAATGACAAAATATCTGTGCTTCAGTTTATTGAAAGGAAATAGTGCAGTTTTGAAAGGATTATGTGATATAGAGCCTGGCATTATGAGAAGCTGAATTTGACCCAGGAGGTAGCTTCCTGTGCTAGGTTTCTCTCTTGTATTGTACACCATACAGATATGCACACACCCCACCCCCCCATTTATCTAGATTGAAATATTCAGGTATGTTCTCTTTGCCTTCTTGCTTAAGGCAAAACCAGATGATGATTTACAGACTTATTTTTCTGAACATTTTTTCCCTTGAAAGAGCCAGTTTCATTCATTAAATTATGCTACTGAAGCTCAGGAGATGACAGGAAAAATACAAGAACATTTTTTTTTTTTTTTTGACAAAAGTGTGTTTCCAAAGGATGCTACCTAAGCATTATATAAAAAGTTGTCTGTATTCCTTTTTCCTTTATTTCCTTATTTCTTTTTCCTTTCTATTCTTCCTCTGATTGAAAGTCAAAGATGTTGTTTGTAACTCTGAGATGATACCTGAAATGTTTATTCATCTTGAAGTATCTGTTTTTCGTAATACTTGAGAAGGACCTTTAGGAGTCAGCATAATAAGAACTTCTCTCCCTTACTCTTATGATTGTCTAACTGAACAGTTAACTCCTTCATGTGTCTTGAAAAGATAAGAAAATATGGTTCTTTTGCTATCAAGATTTAAGATGACCATCAGTTAATGCTCTTTAAGGATGTATTTTGACCAGATTTTCTATTCAAGTGGTTTACAGAAGTATTCTGAAGCCATTATCCAATGTTGTAAGACAATGAAGAGGGGCTTAAAAATACTGCAATGCAAGCCAGGTAAGCAGCTAAATGCTCCTTTTTCCCAAGGTAAGTCTCAGTTAAAGACAGCTTTACCTTACCACTCTGGAATGTTCTGTTTGGAGCAGCCCCCTCTAATCCATGAGTCATTATGGAACAATTTACAGTATATGCTGATCCATTCTGCACTCATTCCATACCACACACTGTGGGACAGATGTGTGCATATGTTTCTTTCAAATTACTCTTACATAGTCCTAATGACACAGATACAAATTAAGTCCTCAGGTAGATCACTCGTAGAGTGAACAATCTGTTTAGGATCTTCTGGAAAAAAAGAAATGTACTTGCAAATGGTTTGTGTTCTAGGGCTGCAAGAAGCACAGAAGATCTCAAGGCCAAAAGTTTGTACTATATTGGTAGCTGAATTGAGCCAAGTGCTGTGGAATTCACTGCTGTTAGAAGCTTTAGCAATGAGAACTATAGGCTTTTGATTTCATATTGAGTCTAACCTGCTCAGATATTTTCAAAGTTACTATACCAAGATGCAGACATATACATTATAGTGCTTAGTGATGTTTCTGTTGGAATTGAATTTGCAAATCTCTGACTGCCACACATTAATCTTATTTAATTGAAAATAAGTTTATTTTTCCCTGGACTGAACTGTAACTTAAAAGATTTGGCCCTTGGTATTTGCTACCAAAATCTTCTACAGGTAGTTTAATGACAACCTTGTAATAGAGCCAAACTTGTCTTTAACACTTCTTCCTGAATTTTAATAGTTGGGGCCAGACTTCCAATTGCAGGTTCCTGCTGAATCTAAGCAATTAGCAGCAGCTGAAGATCTGTCCAGTATTCAAAACCGAACTGTAGCATCTTTGTCACTGTTTAGGTATCACTTTGCTTAAATCGGAGGATATCAAGCGGTGCTTGCTATTTGAACTACCCTTGCACCTAAGACACCTTCCAATAGTTTCACCTCAGTATGTGTCAGGCTGTGCCTGGTTACAGACTCAAAACACAGTCCTTCCTTGAGGGCTTACTGCCACAGGCATGGTACAATAGATGAGTAGTATGGGCAAAGGGAATATAGAGATGTTTTAAAAATAATGTCATAGTCTTAGCATTTTTTTAGTGGGATAGGGATGCTGAGGTTAAATAAAAGATGTAAATATGTACAGGTGAAATCAGAGATTCCCGGAAGAATAACAAAAGCTAAATACATGATTTTGAGGGATAATAGGTAGAAATGTTCTGTGCCAGGAGGAAGCACATATTTTTCTGAATGAGTGAAGTCTGGCTCCAGTAGTCTTGTTACAGAGCTACCAAGTGCAGTGATGGTTCTGGAATTAAAATACCCCAGAGAAATGTCAGTGTGCATTAGGTTTTTTATCTGCAAATGGAGGCCAGTGTTACCTTTAAATGCTCTGAGATGTCTAATCAAAGAGCCATATAAAAGTGAGATTCACAATAATGATGTTTACTGGCACAGGCTGTGCAAGAAAGTTGTGAAGGCTCCATCCCTGACAGTGTTCAAGGCAAGGTTGGATGGGGCTTGGAGAAATCTGATCTAGCGGAAGCTGACCCTGCCAGCGCAGGGGGTTGGAACTGGATCATCTTCAGGTATTTTCCAATCCTAACAATTCTAAAATGATAAAAATAACTGTTGTCATAATTTTGAAGAAGGAAATTAATGTTAATTATTCACTGTGACAAAAATACTTATTAAAACAACCCAGTGTTTGAGGCAAGTAGGTAGCATGGCAATTTTTCAGTTAAGCAGTTGTAGCTTTGCAAGGTTAGAATCATAGAATCATAGAATAGTTAGGGTTGGAAAGGACCATAAGATCAACTAGTTCCAACCCCCCTGTCATGGCCAGGGACACCTCACCCTAGACCATGTAACCCAAGGCTCTGTCCAATCTGGCATTGAACACTGCCAGAGATGGAGCATTCACAACTTCTTTGGGCAACCTGTTCCAGTGCTTCACCACCCTCACAATAAAGAACTTCTTCCTTATACCCAACCTGAACCTTCTCTGTTTAAGTCTGAACCCATTACCCCTTGTCCTATTGCTAAAATCTCTAACAAAGCCGCATGAACACATAGGTCTATTTTAAATGTGTGCAGACTGAGCACGAGGAGAGAAATTATGGTGTTCAACTGCTGTAATATGCACTAGGTAAAATACAGCTTTGCAACTCATTTCTGCAACAGCAGTTAAAAGCAGTAGTCAAATGTATTTTTAATTTACCAAGAATAAAAATAAGGAAGAAACCACCCACTTAAACCTAATGTGAAATGTGAGAAAACTAACTTCTATTTACACAGCAAGCACTGCATTTAAGCATACGTTGGCATCCAAAGCCTTAATTTGTCTTTACTACTAGGTCTTCTAATATGAAGTTAAGGTGAAATATGTATTTACCATCAGTGATACAGAATATGAGGAAACACCTACTATCAGACACATCAGTGACACTGAAGTTGAGAATAGCAGATCCTGGAGACAGATTTTCCATCAAAGATGTGCTGTATGAGGTCATGCTGAACACTGGTGGGTTATCGTTGATGTCCAGTATATTGAAGTACACTCTGATGGTAGTAAATTGGCCTCCCCCATCTTCTGCATGGACAGTAAGGATGTAATCCTGCCGTACTTCATAGTCCAGCACACGGGTCAGGGTGAAGACTCTAGTAGTGGGGTTCAGGAAGAAGATACCCTCTTCATCATCTTCATTTATGGTGTACGTGATCTCCCACCAGAGTCATTATCAGTGGCTAGAATAGCTGCCACTAAGGAACCTGAAGTGGCTGTAAGTTATTGTAAACAAGGTCTTACAAAAAAGTCTCAATAAAACTATAAGCTATCCCTACTCATAGAATGGCTTGGTTTTTTGGTGGTTTTTGGTTTTTTTTTTTCCCTCTCCTTAGTATCTTTGTTGTTGCCTTACTATTGTTAAATGAGTTACATGCTAATAGCAAAATATACTTCTAGATCTAGCTTGCAGTTTGGGGGCTACTCTTGAACATTTGTTAGGTTTAAACAGCATCACTTCTATTTACAATCATCTGTACTGTTCATCTGTCAGCACAAAATGTAAGAACAGATGAAGAGCAAGAAGCCATGTGCATGCATGAACTGTAGCTTGGGTATATGTGTAACTTCTTTGTCACTGTGCTTAAAAACATAAAGGGAGAATGAAGCTGATGAAGAAGCAATAGTGCTGAACATACACGGAGCCTGTGCATCCTATACCCAGCTGTCCCTGCAATGGTGTTTGCACTTTGCATATGTGAATATTCACATTAGTGGATATAAGGAAGAACACATGCAGTTAATATCATTTATGAACCACAGTTTGTGTAGATGTTTTCTGGCTGTTCTCCCAATTGTGTGATTAGAAGTCCTGGTCCAAGTCCCCCTGAAATAATTAAACTTGCCTTTATTTACCTCTTCAGGGTGGGGCCATATCTATCCACTAATTCAAGTGCCCTGTCAGTTAGGGCCTAAACTTACTGCTGACGTAAGTGACAAACTCTTCCTGCCTTTAGCAAAATATGCCTTGGCATAGTGTATATTATGAGATGTTAAGTATTTTAACAACTGAAGAATCTGTATTCTGCTGAGCCATGAGATGGCCTCCAAAATGGTCACAAGATACCAGTCTGTTTGCATTCATCATGCTGGTATGACAGTGGTCTCTCCTCATACTGTTTTCACCATTATTGCTGTCATATTACCAGGATGTCTCTGCCAATTCATTTTCTTGAGAAATTTTTGTCACAATAGATATTTTTTTCCACCACACTCTTCATTACTTTTCCTGAGTTGTTAACCAACATGGGACCAAATTTGGAAAATTTTGTTTTCTCATTTATTTTATAATTCATACAAGTGAAAAATGCCAAACGAAGCAGTGAACAGAATAGTCTAAAACTATTAACATGCAATGTGCTTTTGCTTTATATTCCCTTTTGTCCTGGGAAAAGTCATCTTCTCTACTTCAGTCTTCTTTTCCACTGTAAAATGAGAACAGTAATGCTTTTGTATTTCCATGACTAAAGTGTTTTCAGGATTATATTGAACCAGACATTCCCACTGATGAGCACTTTCATGCATGAATGCCTTTTTTGCGGTCAGTGATATTGCTAGTTTGAGTTGGGTTTCAAAATCTCTCCCTGAGTCATCTCCAGTTTCTGATGAGCAGTGAGGTGAGCACTTACAAGAGGAAATAAGAGAATTTAGGCCATGTAACTCTCCCTAATATCAGTGGAAATATATTCGTAAAACCTCACACTTCAGTATTTGGAGTACTTTACATTTTGACAGCTTGACAACTTTCTAACATTATCATTTTACAGCTATTAGTCCAAATCCCCTGGACCTGTACTCAGCCTTTATGCAGGAAAACTATTCAGAACTCTAATAGTGAAATGTACTTCAGTAAGGTTTGGACCATTACAGAAAAAGGAAAACAAAGGACTGATTGGCAATTTACTTAATGAAAGGTAAAGTCAAGAAAGGCACAGTCCAAAGCTGAGTTTTACTAGATGCAAATCAATGTTTGTTTTTACAATGAGCATTTTAACCATAAGCAATAAAACTTTGATACATTAGGCTGAAAATCTAAACGTTGTTGTATGATTCTTTACTCGTTCTTGACACATACTCAAATGAAAGGACAGGATAATATGGGAGGGTGATCTTTGACAGGTGAAAGACAGTCTACAGGCATATCTTCTGTTATTTGCTTATAGGTGGATTGTTTGCTATGAAATTCACTCATGAGACCAATTTAAACATCAGGTTACATTCTACAGTTCACAATTTCACATTGCAAGTGTCTGAAGAACTTTCAAAGTAATGCTATCTGAATCTGTAATTTTGCTGCTAGTTTGTTTGTGGTTTTTTTTTTCCAGACCTTCTCTTGCTCTCTCCTTTGTTGTGATAATTCTGGAGATGGCATCAGATTTGGGAGCTCAGCATGTGCAGTTTGACCAAGCGTGACCACATGCCTGCTTTTCATGCGTGACAGCTGAACAAGATGGTAAGTGAAAAAACTGTTGTGCTCTTCTTGTTGTTGCTGAAGCATGTAGGACACCATATCAACAGTCTGCAGTAGTGTGCATGATAGATGTGGAAGAGTGTCTCTAAAGGGCTTGACAGGTGTTTATTGCCTATCCTGAAAGGCTTTAATGCTCGCAGTCTGTAGCTGTCACTCTGGCATCTTTCCCTAATACTTCTGCAGTATAATCCCCACCTTGGTGATAGGTGTTTGGAAAGGATGTCGCCATGTAAGCACTGTAGATAGGGAAACCTTTGTTTCTGTCTGTTTCAGAATAAGTTATTGTTTAGTGTATGTTAATAATTTTATATGCAGCAAGCACAATTTAAACAGTTCTTTGCAATATTACATGTTACAAAAGTTATACTTTATTTTATGTTATTCATTCTCTATTAGCATTATTTGATGTATTGATTAAGTGCTGGCAGTTTACTCAGCAAGACCAGATTTTCAATGTTAACTTCGACTGTCTGCCTGCTGTCTTTCTGAAAATGATGAATGTTTTTTGTAGATTTATTACTGTGGTTGAAGTAGACAATGACTGAGATATTTTTTGAATTACATCATCTGTGATGTTGTGTAATTAATAATGCATATGTTAACAAGCACTAGATGTAAGAAGTTGGGAGGGGATTCAGAAAGTTAAAGAAATTGTCATATTTGAATGCAACTTTCTTCCTACAGCATCATATGTTTCTGTGTGTCTAAACATGAGTGTGCTTTTGTTAGACATCTGAAAGTAGCCATGCAGAAAGAGAAGTATTCAGTCACTTTGGTGCTAGCTGCTTTAAGTCCACATTCAGCTGTGTACTCTGTTTGTTAAAGCTGTGGAAGTGCTGAGATTACTGCAGCCTTACAGGCATTTCTCTGAAAAGCAAAACTGTGGGGCATCCATTTTTATGTGTATTCTGTGCTTCTTTAGAGTAAATTGTGCAGGCAAATTCCACCATTAATGGTGTGTGACCTCATTAATAGTTTATGCCAGAAGCATCTTAAATTGTGCTTGCATTCTTCAGGATAATTTAAAGCACTCATATAAGTTGTTGCTATTTGAATATGTCCCTAAAGCCTATGATAAATACATTAACAGATTTTGGACCCAGAGACTTAAAATAAAAATGGGTCATGTGGAGAAAACAACAACTCCTAAACCATGAAGTGATAATGAAAAGTAGACTAGCCAACATATTGATATTTCTTTTAGGAAACTCAGGAAGCTGGGGTTTGGCTCTTGTATTTTATACAGCACTACCTCTAATCTCTTAGCTGGTTTTATTACTGCAATGTAATATTCCAGTTTTGTTTCTTCCCACTGGTCTGGGGATTTTGTTTCCTACTAGTATATGTTGTCTGATGGAAAGACAGCTCTCTTGTTATATAGGTGAATCTGAACTGGCAAAAGATAAACATTGGTTCATTCTTTTACAAAAAGAGATCTGAAAGGCAAGTTTTAAATAGCATTAATTGCATCCCTTGATTTTCCCTTGTATCTGAGGAATGTGAAAGTTATTGAACCGATATACATTGCCACTAGAACAAACAATAATGAGGTTAGCTTCTAGTTTTTGTCTGTTTCTTTCTCACATTTACGTTCCAAATTGTTGCTCATACTTTCCAATCATTTCTTTTCTGAAAAAAATGTTAAATGTGTTTTGCTTCGTTTTTATTTGAATTATATGTGTTGAGACAGGATAGGTAGCAGAGGAGTAACAGAATCATTCTTCCATTCATTAATCTGAAACCTGATCTCATCTTTGAACTACATTGATTAGGATAAGTTATGGAATAAATCCCAAATTATGGACTAGGAAAAAAAGCAAGTGGATTCTGGATGAACTTGGAGACTTTTTGTCAGTATAACATGGATAAACAGGATCCTTAGGAAATGCCCAAAAGTGATTTGGTTTTAGCCCCTGAAACCAAGGCTAGTAGAAAATACTCAGTTTCGTTTGCACTTTTCACAGTTCTGTTTAAAAAAGTTATTAAATCTTGAAAGACTTCTCAGCCTTACACAATACAGTGAAAATTCTTTCTTGAAAAATATTGTGTTTCTCAGAAAGGGTGTGAAAAAATTATTTAACAACAACAACACAAAAAAAAGTTACAGAAAACCTTTTCTTTCAGAAATAAAGCTATAAGGCTCCAAAACATTTGAGCACTTCCATTTCTGTAGGCACAAGGGAATTGTACCCTATATATAAAAATACATAAGCACATGCTTAGCTTTTAGCAGGTATTAAGTCCAACTCATTGTATTAGGACTTACATCTTACATCTTTGAGAAGCTGGGCCTGCCTCATGTTAAGTTCCAAGCTGAAAGTTTCATAAGGTGTTGAAGGTGGTCCAACATTCACTGACCAACTGTACCAAATGCTGCCAATGCAGCAAGCCAGATAAAGACCTAGCTTAATGGGATTCTGAATTACAGTAAGTAAATTACAACAAATCCTGTTGACAGAAGCTTCTGGGCTGGGTCCAGGCCTGAAGACAGACTGAAATTTCTCATGTAGCAGGTAATCAGTAAGATGAGAAACCAGCTGCAAGGGAAGGGCCTCTTTTATGAAACAAGTAGGTACTCTGAGAGACAAGTATTAAGTCAGTAACCATTTCAGTAACTGCCACAGCTAAGGCTCTTCACTGTCTGGACTTCAAAAAAGCTTAATTAATTGGAGAGAAAACCAATTATATTATTGTAGACAGCCACCCTGTTGATTGTATGTGTGAAGACACATTAGATTTGCCTGTCACTTTTACAGTGTAAGCAAAGCCCATAAATAACATCAAATGAAGGTTAATTCATTAGAAGGGTCAAGAACTGCTAGACTGGCATTATCCACTTTGTAGTATTTAGCTGAGCAATGTGATAACTTTTCAAATCCATCTGGGACTTCTTTTTTCCATGATAGACTCTAAAATGACCCATTTTACTTAAAAACAATGAAGCTGGTGTTTCATTGCCCTTTGTGATAATGTTTTAAAGCAGTTGTCTCTAGGGTTTGGTACAAGCTTTGGCACATAGCACAATATATCCCGTCACCAGATTGATTGATGTATGTAGATGATCATATCTGTCAGCCTGCCATTTACCCTTTCCTTTATGGAGTTCTTTCCAAAATAATACTAGAACTGTTTGAATACTGTAGAAGGTTTTAGAACAGTTTAAATGTAACTTGAGTAGATTTTGTAAAATACATGGTGATTTGTGGTGCATGTCTGGATTGATGTTTCCAGTTAGTTTTCCTGGTGACATATGGCAGTCAGTTCCTCTATGACATCCAGAGGCTGGAGCTCATTGCATTCTTTTGTAGAAGGTGATGTTGCTGAGTTCCTGCTCTTCTGACATCTGTATGTGTCCAGTTGTGATAGTGGGACTGTGGTCAGTTATTGTCTTCCTGAAAGACAATAACTTCCTTGTTCACATGGAAAGCAGGAATGACCATATCAAATCAAGGAACCAACTAATTCAGTGCAGCATACCATGGAGTTAAAGTTGCTGACTTAGCAAGCAGCAAGGTCTGGTGAGCTCCTGTCAGGCAGGCAGTAGAGACACACCTACACAGCACTAGAGATAGCCTGGGAGCCTGCAAAGCAGAGCTCCAGTGTGGAGTGCCTTCACTGCAGCACTTCAGAGGGGGACAACACAGATGTTGTCAGTGTCCTCAGCAGCTGCTATCAGGCCCTGAAGTCCATCAAAGCAAACCTGTCCCAAGGGTGAAAAAGATTATATGGTATAGATAGAATTTCCCTTTATTCCATAAATCCAACTTTTTCAAACCGTTCTACAGTACATCTTTCTCCATTTCAGCTCCTTTTCCTTTCCTCACAGATTAATTGCCATTTCCTACAAAACTGTGGAAATAGAGAATCATTTTACTTCGATTTTTAGTTTTAAAGTTAGTAATGCAGCTTAAATTAGTAAGAGAAAGGTATTCCACAGGAGAGCAATTCGTCTGCCCTGCCTGCATCTTTCATCTTCTGTATGCACTGAGCCAAATGACAAACTTAGATGACTTTATGCCTACTTTTTCATCATCTGAAATTTGCTGAGGTAGAGCCTGTTTTTGCAGACTCTTCCCCAGTGGATGCAGGGGAAGGTTAATTGTAGCATTTTTAAGCTTTGAGGTTTGGATTTTGCAAGTGGAACACTTCTTTTGGTGAAGATTTTTAGATCTGAGCTTCTTAATTCTAGGAATAAGCAAATAATAATTAACAATGTTTGCTTAAAAAACAAAAAAAAAAACAAAAAAAAAAAAAGCCCTGAAGATGAGCTGAATTCCCTTCAATATATAATTTTTTTTTTTTTTTTTTTTTTTATTTCTGATCTTCTTAATTCTAGGAATAAGCAAATAATAATTAACAATGTTTGCTTAAAAAACAAAAAAAAAAACAAAAAAAAAAAAAGCCCTGAAGATGAGCTGAATTCCCTTCAATATATAATTTTTTTTTTTTTTTTTTTTTTTGCTTTGGTCTCCATAGTAAATATGATGATTTTTTATTACAAACTGGTGTGGAAGAGAGGCTGTGGTCCAAAAATGTGAACCCTTTTGTGCAAGAAATAACTTGTGAACTGGAAATTCTAGTTTCTGTTCTGGGACTAGAGAAGCACGGTGATCTATACAGATGATAAATCAAACTCATCGGGAGAACACAGGCTGAAAACAAACATGGCAGTTATTGTCCGTAGTAGAAACATGGGTTCAGCTTACAGTCCTGCTAGTTTCTCTGTGCAACCTTTCAGACACCTCTTTAGTAAAACTGGGTGGCTGCTATTTATCTATTTCTAGCAAAAGGGAGTAAGAAGAGTTGATTAGAACTGGTTCTTTCATAATAGTTGTGAGAGAGAAAGCTGATTCTTCTAACCAAACGAAATTTCCACTGGAAATCTACCTTCTGTGAAAATGTTTGATGTGATTGCTTGAATTAGGTGCCCCACTCTCCCTTGGGCTTTTAACTGGAAGGTCATCATTTTCTGGGCTTGCAGAATTGTAGGCAAATAATAATAATAATAGTAGTAATAATAAAAATACTTGCTAGATCTTTTTATGAGTGCTTCTTACATAGTACTGAAAGTATAATTAATAGAAAGGGCTGAATCAAAGCTCAAAGTAACTTCCTATTTACAGTTTCATGCACTGTTTTGAGGTGAAAGTAAGTAGTAGTACTTTCTGCTGTATTTCTTAGTAGAAATTTGTTGTTCGTGCTGCTCACACTGGCTGTCCAGTGTAGCCCAGGTCCATTCCTGTTTGTTTTGGCATGCAAGTGACTACTGGGAGCTGAAGCTTGCTCTTAGCAAATTTTCTGTGAAAACTTTCTAGTGGCAAGCCCTTAAGAGCTCTACTGAATATGTCTTAAGCCTAAATTGACATATTCAAATTTGGGTGGATTTTCAGGCAATAGCTTAAGAGAGAGCTTCTTATCTTGGCCCATAAAATAAATTTCTTCACAACATAGAATCATAGAATAGTTAGGGTTGGAAAGGACCTTAACATCATCTAGTTCCAACACTACCTGTCATAAGCAGGGACACCTCACACTAGGCCATGCCACCCAAGGCTTCATCCAACCTGGCCTTGAAAACTGCCAGGGATGGAGCATTCACAACCTCCCTGGGCAACCCATTCCAGCATCTCACCACCCTAACAGGAAAGAATTTCTTTCTTATATCCAATCTAAACCTCTCCTGTTTAAGTTTGAACCCATTACCTCTTGTCCTGTTCCTAATGAAGAGTCCCTCCGCAACATCCCTATAGGCCCCCCTTCAGATACTGGAAGGCTGCTCTGAGGTCTCCACACAGCCTTCTCTTCCCCAGGCTGAACAGCCCCAACTCTCTCAGCCTGTCTTCGTATGGGATATAATAGTACATCTCTTCAAAATTAGTTGGGGCAGGGAATAAGGATAACAAGATATTTCTCAAAAATGTCACTGGTCTCTCCTTAATATCCAAGTCTAAGCAAAAAAAAAATGACATGGAACATATTGGGCTAAAATAGCCATTTTGAAAAATTCATAAGCAACTGAAAACATAGCAGATAAAGAGAATTCTTTGGCAGCCATAACTATAGATATAGCTACCACTTAAAACACCAATGTTTCCAAACTGTAAGTGCTTGTATCATAGAGATTACCATATCACCACAGGCTGTCATTTGTCCTCTTATCAATGCAATGTGAAATCCCTGTGAACATAAATACAGATTTATCTTCAAGATAATGCTTCTACAGAGCATACCAGCTCTGTAGAATACTTCTTCAGTACTGTCAGAAAACACACTCAGCACGGCTACCACATGGCCTCACTGAGGCTTTTAAATGACTGCGGGGTCAGTGCCCAATGCCTGGCCTTCTCCAGTCACAAACATTTCAGCACTCACCAAGCAATGGATTTGTCTCTGTTATGTTGTGCATAACACTCCCTTGCACAGGAAGCAATAATCCAAGAGTAATTTTCTGCTACTATTACAAACCTCCTAATAGCAGCTTATGCGTGATAACTAGGACAATCAAATATCTTTTGGAAAGTGTATTTTTTTTCCTAATCAGTTTTCTTTTCCATTTTCCATTTGATAACTTCTGAAAATATTTTACTGCTTAAAGAACTACTTTTAAAATCAAATCCTTTGTGATTATTAATGTGCAACTAAAGACATTTTGAGTATTAAACACCCCTGTATGTGAAATCCCAGGAGTTTTGCTACAGCATGGCTCTAAAATGACAATGAAATTACAGGGCTGGAAGAAGAATCATAACTACATAGAAAAAGCTACTACAGTTCTTTACATGTCTGTTTAATAAAGAATCCTTCAGTCCTCAGCTGAAAAAAAACAAAGCTTCATTAAACTTGGTACAATAATACATGCTACATTCATTGAAGAAAAACATGAAGTCAATACCCAAGACTGCAGTGTGTTCAGAAAGGAAAATAATTACGTTGATATTATTTCCTTTTTTGACAGGGTATCCCATGGGAAGGGATATTACTTGGCTGCACCAGTAATGGCTCTCTATTTATGCAAAGAACTATTATGTTAAATTAAAACCTCTCTCTATTTATCAAGCAGCCAAAACTAATAAAACTATGGCATTAAGAGTAAACTGCTACTAGACTATTACTTCCTGCATCAGAGTATTATTTATAATTCAATTTAGACAAAGCGCCTGCTCCTTAGGGAATGCTGAGATGTGGTATTGACACAAGAGTTCTTTACTACTGGGACACGGGAATCAAATTGTTTTGCAGTCACTATGGTAGGGAACAGTTTCTACTGGAAAAACAACTACACCAAAATCCCTTCAAAAGTTTTTAAGAAATAGATTAGTAAAAGGAATGCCTAAAGTATTGTTTATAAGAAGGAATGTTAGTGGGAAGGAAATAATATCTCTATAAAATAAGAGGTTTTTAAAAAAAAAGAAAGAAAATCGTGAATGTGGACTTCTGCCCATGTGATTTTATCCATTTATTTATTTTCATGATAATCCAAAGACAATTTTTTTTTTGACAGCTAGAGTTTTTAGCACTAGAAACTTGGTATGTCCTTCAATATAGTATTGTTCTTAGTGCACACTAGATTCTCCAATTTTGAATTTATAAGGAAGTTCCTGAAATTGGTGTACTTGTGGACTATAGAGCCGATATGGTAGGCAGATAAAAATACAAAGTACCATTCAAAATTCAAGCAACAGGTTGCATGATATGAATAATCTAAAAAGGTAGGGTAGACTAAAAAAAAGGTAGAAAATTTGAATTTTCAGCCATTTTGGAACATCAAATAGCATATTTTAAAATACTCCTCTCACTAAGGCAACTTCTCTGGGAGGTTACCAGACATCCCAGTAATACCCATGTGTGATACACTCATGCATAAGAAAAACAAGGAAAAGAAATTCTGATACATCAACCACTGCCAGCCAGTAATGACCAGTGGTATTCAGCTAATATAGACAATTTAATTCTAATGTCTACTGGGAATTTGATTACAGCAATTAGGGGAAAATTCTGAACATAGTCCAAATCATGTGTCTCTCTGTTTCATTTTGTTTTCTTTAAAAGAGCTATCAGCATTCTTGGCCTCTGAAAATATGCATAGTGAGTCTCCTGAAAACTTTTAAGTAGGGTTATAACTTTGTTCACATAATAGTGACGTTGAAGTGAATTGCTACTTGCAAAAGGAAAATTATGTATGTGTTTAGGTGTCTCATGCTAAGTGCTTGGAACAGAAAGCTCTTCCATAGCTTGCCTAGCCCTAAATGCAACCTGTCCTCTACAGCAAAGCACCTAGGTGCAATGGCTGCTGAGCCCCAAGAGACAGAAATTCAAGGATGTAGTTTCCCGTCCCAGGTTCAGGGTGAAGTAGATGGGGCTGAGAGATTCCAATCACTAAGGAAGTTCAGTGATTTCTTAGAAAAGGGCTGCTTAAAGTGCCTGATTGTTACTACAATACAGGTGGAAATTAAGGGGAATAAACCTCTCATAAACATACAGGGAGCTGCAGCCGTGACAATGACATCACTGGCATCCAATTGGGTAACTGTCTCCATTTTAGTCCATCAACTTCTACAGCCATTTAAAATTTTTTATTATTCTACCACATGAATCTGGACTGCAGCCACTCACCATAAGACAGACTGGACTAATAAATCTTTGGCACATGTAACCACCATGTTTAATATAAACCAACCCATGCACTTTTTTTTTAACTATGATTTATAAAACAGAACATGAAGCTACCTACATGGTCTTTTCTAGTTACAGCAGATAGTGTTATTTATCACACGTTTCATTACTAACAGCAATTCAGTCATGTTACCTGACCTTAAGGACTTATGATTACCTGATCCAACATGTTTCACATGATAAAAATGTCAAGCTCAGAGAAAGCCACCAGTTTAGCTTTCTGTGAAATCTAATTATAAACAGTAACGTTAAAAAAAAGTTCACAGTTTAAATAGTCAAAGCAGTTAATCATATTTTAAGTGCCTGTTTTGATTGAAATGAAAGCCAAAAAAGCACCATGCAGCCTCGTATGCTATGAATAGTTCAGCTTCATCTCATCCACCTTCATTTTGGCCACTCAGCTTGAACTCTGGTTGCTCAGCTGCACTTCTGGGAATAACTCTTCACAGCACTGTGGGATGCGTACATTCTTCTCCCTATAACCTCCATCTCCATCCTGCACTGGTGCATAATGGAAGAGAAATCAGTGAATCTGTTCATGGGAATGGACTCAGCCTTCTCCTTAACTCTCAACACATGGGTCCACAGATCATGGTGCTTTGAAATTCACTGTTAAATTGCAGATGTTAAGTTTGAAGTTCGCATGAGCTGTGTTATAACTGGCCTTGTAGATTGCTAGACAAGCTAATAAGGTGAAATCTTGTCACAGGTAATACTGATATTGTGAGTTTAGGAACTTGTCCCAGACTAACCATTTCTGTTTTCCTGTTCCTTACACCTTTCTTTGTCTTGCTACATATATGTATTTTACTCAAGATACAAAGGGTCATGAGCAGGCTAAATAAAATGAAGGAGCGTCCACTTGTGGAAAATTCTCCTACATTACCAGTAGTAATAATAACACCAGTGGCAACACTAATGATAGTTTCTCCAATCACAGTGGTGACTAAGAGCTTTAGCTGGAAACTTGGATGATACTGTGTCTGTGCAGACAAGTCCTGTACAAACAAAGTTAAAAGATAAATGTTGTCCCCAAGAATGTTGATTTAAGATATGTGATAAAATGCCTTAGAATAAAGATGAGAAATGCACTTTAGTTTATACATTCTGTGACTTCTCATTTTAAAAAAATCTCATTTTTCTGCCTGTTGCATAAAATTGGAGAGAATAATCAAAGACAGGCTGAGAAAGTTGGGACTGTTTAGCCTGGAGAAGAGAAGGCTGCGTGGTGACCTCATAGCAGCCTTCCAGTATCTGAAGAGGGCCTATAGGGATGCTGGGGAGGAACACTTCATTAGGGACTGTAGTGACAAGACAAGGGGTAACGGGTTCAAACGTAAATAGGAGAGGTTTAGATTGGATATAAGGAAGAAATTCTTTCCTGTTAGGGTGGTGAGGCACTGGAATGTGTTGCCCAGGGAGGTTGTGAGTGCTCCATCCCTGGCAGTGTTCAAGGCCAGGTTGGACGAAGCCTTGGGTGGCATGGTTTAGTGTCAGGTGTCTCTGCTTATGGCAGGGGTGTTGGAACTAGATGATGTTGAGGTCCTTTCCAACCCTAACTATTCTATGATTCTGTTCTATGATTCTAATCACATAATTTGACATGTGTTAGTTCTACAATTTTGTCAGTGCATTATATTTTTTCTCCTAGAAAATATGTAAATATGTGTTTTATGTATGTCACATGTTATGTCTCCAAGTTTGTCCTAATACACAGCAATACTTTCTGTAGTATGTTAGGCCTTCCCATTCCTTCATTCCTTATTTTTTGTGTGGTAGCAGATGAGCAGAGATGACCTCATACTACAGCTTTGCTTCTCTAGAAAACTGAAGTTGTCAACCTAGGAAAAGACTTGCAACCACAGGAAACAAAATGTTCACAGGAGCTGGACTAAGGCTGTAGAACTTGTTGCCAGACAAAATGAGAATGACCAGCACGTGTGCCACACTAAGCTCTCAGTGCAAGAACCAATTATTCAACTTAGCTTTCCCATGACAGTCCTTTCAGGCAACCTTAGACTAAATGCTCCTCTGGTTGTAAGACTATGAAAAGCTCAAAAATGTTTAGAGGTTGAAAAAAACTACAAGCTCATACAGAATTTCCCTGGAAAATAGCTGGACATTACAGTGACAGTCTGGCAAAACCCTGCACGAATAAACAGTTACTAAAAAATTAAATAAAGCAAGTAATCTGTTCCTGCCTGTAGGAGTGGCAGGATTCTGAAGCATTTCTAAAGCCATGTAAGATCTCACAAGCCCAGTACAAGCCATTTATACTTCCTGTTATTTCTTACTAAGTCTCAAAAAAAGTATCAATCAAATCATTACGCAGTAAACATTATGTATGTACTGTCTGTAGTGACTTCTAGTGTCATCTGTTCCTCCTAAAAAATTATGTATAACAGTTCACAAATATAGAGTAAGAGCCTGCAGTTGGTGCTATCCTATACCTTTAATATTTTAGCATCTTTTATGGTTGCATACCAAACCATTAAGTTTAAACTATAGCAATTGAATTGACTTTAATGACCAATAGCTGTATTTTCATGCCTTTATATTTTGTGGCTTATGCCAATCTTCAGTAAAATTCACTGAAGCACTGAGTTGTGATGAAGATGATTCCTCAAAAAAGCTGCTGAAATAAGCCATTGATTTAAAAGATGCTTTTCTGTTTCCCGAACTGTTTTACAGAAACAGCTACTCATGGCATTTAGAAAGAGTGCTGTCACAGTCATTGTGTGCTTGTTATTAGCAAGTGAAATAGAGCTAAAACTTCTCAAGAATACTAATGCTTATGCTTGAAATAATCTAAACACAGAAGTGACTGATTTCAGTCATTTTGTCTTAGCGTGAAAGGCATACATATGCTAGAAGTCATGTGTGGTATTTGGATGCTAGTGTGAGGTTGGCTTAACTCCTTTTTTCTGAGTTGTGTACCAAAATCTTCATGTGATTAAAAGCCACAGAAGATGCATACAGCCTACAGAAGGGAATGGGAGGTCCTGGAGTGATTCACAGACAGTAGCTGACAACAGCTCCTGGAGGAGCTATTAATTTATGGTAGAATAGGTCTAGCTCATACCAGCCAGGTTGCTGGCTCCCCCAGCAGCCCATTGATTTTGGCTTTAGCAGTTGCTGCTGGCTCAATTCCATTCATGGCCAGACATTTGAATTCCTCCTCCTTTTTTGCCAGCAGAGTCTTCTGACTAGCCATGTGATTCAGCTATCAGCTTGGGCCAGTACTTAACCATTTATGTAGGGCCATGCTGTGGTGTGCAAGCAGTTCCAGAAGGGTTTAGGTTGCTGCTGTGAAGTTGGTGAACCTTTTAGGAACCCAGATAAGTACCTGCAGCAAACAGAATGTGAGAAAATAAAAAATATCCCTATCCTAAAAATGAACATATTGGGCATTTTGTTGTGACCTTGCCAAAAATACAAACATACCAATTGGAAAAAGGGAAATATAACCACCATTCTTAAGAAGAGGAAAATAGAAGACCTTGGAAACTACAGACCAGTCTCACTTCTGTGCCTGGCAGGATCGTGTAGCAGGTTCTCCTGGAAGCCATGCTAGAGCACGTGAAAAACAGCAAGGTGATTAGTGACAGCCAGCATGGCTTCACCCAGGGCAAATCATGCCTGACCAATTTGGTGGTCTTCTGTGATGGGACTACAGAACTGATGGATAGAGGCAAGGCAGTTGGCATCGTCTACCTGGACCTGTGGAAAGTGCTCGATGCTATCCCACATGACGTCCTTGTCTCTAAATTGGAGAGACATCAATGTGATAGATGGACTATTTGCTGGATAAAGAACTGGCTGGATGGCCTCATGAAGAGGGTTGCAATCAACAGCTTAATGTCCAACTACGGATCATAGTGTCCCTTAGGGGTTGTCATTGGGACCAATCCTGTTCAACATCTTTGTTGCTGACATGGACAGTGGGATTGAGTGCACCCTCAGCAAGTTTGCCGATGACACCAAGCTGTGTGGTTCGGTGGATACACTGGAGGGAAGGAATGCCATCCAGAGGGACCTTGACACACTTGTGAGGTGGGCTGATGCCAACCTTATGAAGTTTAACCATGCCAAGTGCAAGGTCCTACACCTGGGTCGGAGCAATCCCAGACACACCTACAGGTTGGGCAGAGAAGAGATTCAGNTGAAGTTTAACCATGCCAAGTGCAAGGTCCTACACCTGGGTCGGAGCAATCCCAGACACACCTACAGGTTGGGCAGAGAAGAGATTCAGAGCAGCCCTGTGGAGAAGGACTTGGAGATGTTGGTCAACAAGAAACTTAACATAAGCCGGGTCAGTATGTGCTCACTAGCCCAGAAAGACAACCGTATCCTGGGCTGCATCAAAAGGAGCATGACCAGCAGGTCAAAGGAAGTGATCCTGCACCTTGGCTTTCATGAGACCCCACGTGGAGTACTATGTACAGTTCTGGTGTCCTCAGCATAAGAAGGACATGGAACTGTTGGAGAAACTCCAGAGGTGGGCCACAAGGATGATGAGGGGGCTGGAGCACCTCCCATATAAAGACAGGCTGAGAAAGTTGGGGCTGTTCAGCCTGGGGAAAAGAAGGCTGTGTGGAGACCTCATAGCAGCCTTCCAGTATCTGAAGGGGGCCTATAGGGATGCTGGGGAGGGACTCTTTGTTAGGGACTGTAGTGACAGGACATGGAGATATGGGTTTAAACTTCAGCAGTGGAAGTTCAGGTTAGATACAAGGAAGAAGGTTTTTTACTGCAACGGTGGTGAGGCAGTGGAATGGGTTGCCCGGGGAAGCTGTGAATGCTCCGTCCCTGGCAGTGTTCAAGGCCAGGTTGGACAGAGCCTTGGGTGGCATGGTCTAGTGAGAGGATTTCCTGCCCATGGCAGTGGGGTTGGAACTTGATGATCTTAAGGTCCTTTCCAACTGTAACTATTCTGTGATTCTAATTGCACTGACCAATTTTCTGAAGACCAAAGAAAGCAAGCAGGAAACTCTGGGAAGCCATCTGTGATGTGTGCAAATATGAACCCCAGCAATTGAAGTACTGAAGGTGAATGGTACATAAATCTATGGTAAGGTAAACTTGGAAAGGAAGAATGAATTTAAGCAGAAAAAAAATCAAGTCTGACACAAAACAGTGTAAAGCATAATTTTAAGTAACACCTCAGTTATTTGTTTATATACATTTTCATACATCTGTAGTTGCATCTTTCTTTCCTTATATACACGTGCATATTTATGTACATATAAACGCTAAAGTGCCTTTGAGGACCAAAAAATTGCTCAGTGCTGGTAGAATCAGACAGGCAGTCTCCGGCTGCTGGCTGTACTTGAAAGTAGAAATTTTCAAAAGCTCCAGTGATGTGAGTCAGTACAAAATATCAACAGGAAAACAAAAGTGGGTGAGTAGACATGATTTCTTTTCCAACTTGTTGGCCAGCAGCATACCTGAAGAAAGATCCCTTGTGAAAGGATCCTTAAATATTTTGCCTGTGTACTCCTATTGAGAAAGTTGGTACAGGGACCCATGCTTTCTTTACACAAGTAGGGCCAAATAGAGCTTGAAACTGTTCATCTCATCTGCATTTTGACCTGCCTTTTTTCTGCCTTCAGGCAGTAAAACAGAAAAGTACAAGAACTGGAGCTTGAAATTTGGGAACCCTTAGGCACTGGATAAGCCTGGGACAGATGACTATTAATGGCACAGTTATCACTCCCAGTCACAGAAGATAATCCTTTGCTTAGCTTTTAGAAGCCTATACTTTGTGTTGCTTGCAAAAAAGGGGAAAAAAATAATCCATCCATTCAGACTTATGCTTACAGGAAAAAAAATGGTGAACCAAAGAAAGAAGACTTATTTAATAGCTGGGAACAAGGTTTTAGCTCGTGAGACTCCCTGTGCTAAGAGCAAGCTGAGAGGAGAGAGAGTAGTTTTTGACAACAGCGATTTCTGAAACATCTTGTGCAAACCAGAAGCACGTAAAGAAAGCTGAAGATAAAGACAGTAAAGACATCACACAACTGCACACCCAAAAATAAGTGTTTCTAGTTATTTCAGACCTGGAAATGAAATAGTCTGTCTCAGAAGGTGTTAAAATGCATGGTGAAGCAAGAAGGAAATGTGAAGCAAAATTAAATGAAAGGTAGAAGCTTTCCTGAGCATAAGCTATATAATCTGAATGCTAAAAATATTCAGTTATGTCTTCCCAATCTTTTATAATTGCAAGAATGCAAGCAGCTGCTTTTAAAGAGTAGAGTTGGTTCAAAGCCATTATTACTGTTGTTATTATTATTATTACATTAAGGCACTGAATCTCAGTATTATCTATGGGGATGAGCCATTTCTCTCTGCTATGCATACACACAGAGGCAAGAATGAACCTCCATTTCTGCAGTGTGCAGCATGTACAATGTACATGTCACTGTTTTTTCATTAGATTTTTATCTTTGTGAATACCATTCTTTGCATGATACCAATTTTAATAAAATAAAAAGAAAAAACCCCCACCATAACAAAACCCCCAAACAAACAAACCACATAAAACCCCCGAGATAGTGACAAACTGACAGAAGAGGTGATTCTGCTAACTCAGTATTCATATGCTTACTATTTAGCCATTGATTTCTGGGGAGGACAAACATTAACTATACCAGGAGCTTTATTTAGAGATTTTAACTTAGATTTTTGGAAGCTCATGTTTGGAATCCTTCTCAATGGCATATCGTGATGTAACATTTGCTGCAATAAATTATGGCCTCAATTAGAACTGAGCAACTCCATTAACTTTAATTATATCATGGTAAATGAGAGTATAATTTGGCCCTCTGGGAATAGTGTTTACATTTAAAGTTCTGCAGGGTAGAAGAGGCAGATAAAATTTGCCCTTCAGCTGGAATTGTCAAAGAAATTATAAGTGTTTTAGTTATTCTCTCCAACCTTAACAAATCCTATTAATGAAATAGTCGCAGTACGTAGTTTCCAGTATGTGGTAGTTGGTAGAACAAGTACTTTTGCTGTTGCTATCTTGCAGGTGAACACAGACCTACAAATAAAGCTTTTGGGCAGTGACTTTCTGCTCAGGAAATAGGAGAGCTGAGCTGAGTAAACAAGATGAGTGCATTTGCAGCAGCTGGCTGTGCTTTACACAAATCAGCAATTATGGTTCAGGACTAAGCTCAGGCACAGGATGCAGAGGGCTTGGAACCAAGGAATTAAGGAGTAATATTTGCTTATTTGATGCAATACCATGGCAACAAGCTGTTCTGTTGCAGAAGGTAAAGCAAACAAAAAGCTGTAGGCAGATCCTTGTGATAAGCATGAACTATTTTTTCATCCCAACTTTTGTAGCAGGAAGCAGAGTTGATATTGTTAACAAGCTCTACTGATAGTCCATTTAAGTCCTTTAAAAATGTGACTGAGAAAAAATGAGTTTAGATCACAAGAATAGGAAAGAATAGTTTTCAATTTTTATTCCCAAAGAGAGATGAGAGGGGGAACTTTTACTTGATATGCAGGGTTATTTTGATGTTTGCTTTTGGTTTGTCTTCCTAAGATAAATGAGTGTGTTCATTAGTGTTCACATCTAGTGGATTTCAAGGGCTTGGAATCAGTGAAAGATAAACCGTGTGGGCACTGGAAGATGAAGTTCCCATGGAAAGGCTGCAGGACAGTCAGAGACCATCAGCAAAAACAAGTCACTAAGCACCCAGGATATGTTAAACCCCAAATGACTCTATGGCATGGCTATGCCCAAGAAATATCAGAGCCTATAGTGTTCTTACAGGTTTGGCACTTGAGTTTTATAATGCTTTCCATGGAAACCTGAGCTCAGTTTCAGTCCAAATGCCCTCAAGCTCCAACAGTTTTCACATTAGAAAATTCCTCAAGGAAGGATCTTTGAGTTATGTCTGATTTTTCAACTCTGACACCACCACCAGGGACACCTCTACACTGTTGTCTTTGCTGCCTAATCTGTACTTTATGCCAGATTTACAAAGCAGTATGATAAAGAATTCCATTCTATACCCAAACCCAGCAGTCTGGATACTTCATGTACCAACACTGAAAACATTTTGCTGCAAACTCCTCTGCTGAAAGCTGTTAAGTTTCTGTACTGGTGCAGTTTGTGTTTACTTAGTACTCCAAGTTTTAGGCTTTTTTCAGATCAGTTCCAAGTTTAGCTGAAGCTCTGCTAAAGTGAGTAGCAAATTTCAGCTCCCTGTGCTATTCAGTTTTAAGTCATTTCTGACTGGGGCAAATGTACTGCACCAGTTGTATGTAAGATATGGGTTCAGGGGTTTCTGAAGTGTCTGATTAGCTTCTAAGCATGTTTAGATCTGAGTCTAAGACATGAAGGAAAGCCTAAAATGATGAGGTAACTGAAGAAAGTAATACTGAATTTAAAGAAAAACCTCAGAAAACCGTCTAAAACATTAATACCTTCACTATGTAGAAAATGTATGTGGATATTGGAAGCAATAGGAAGATAATATTTATCTAGGAGTACACTTCCACCTATTTGTTTAAATTATGGGATGGAAAGGAAGCAAAGGGAAAAGAGAAAATTTTGAAGAGGAAAAGAAAAACTTTTTCAAATTGGTTAGTATATGGAAACCTTTCGGTTTAACATGTTTAATCATTTTCTGTGTTTAACAGAATTGCCCTGAAAAATTGCAATGAAAAAGACCATTTGTAAAACTTTAAATGCTAAATAAACACCTAGGAAACCCAAGCTGTTTTTTTGCCAGTCTAGGGCCTAATTTTCTCTTTCCCTTCCATTCTTCTTCCTTTTTTTTTTTTTCTTTTTCTTGATGCATAAGGAAGAGCAAAAAAGGCATAATCAATACCTTTCCCTATTTAACTGAGTAAGAATAAGTAACTTCCTCTTGCTAACTACTTCCATTTTCTTACAATTTATTTGCTATTAACTAGTTAACTGGAATAGGAAGTATATTTGTACTTTTCATAACTTTATACTTAAAGTCCCAACTGCTTCTTAGGCCATTTTTTCCTCAGATTTTTATAAGCAACTTTTGCTTCTGAATGTAATATGCTCTCGTTCCTGTAGTCCTTTGAGACAATGGCAAATACCCACTCCTTTCAAAAGATCTGTTATTTACAAACTCAGCTTTCTTATATTTTTGGTAGTTGGCATCTGTTGTAGTTTGAACCCAGCCAGGCAGCACGTTCACCCACTCAACCCCCCTCCCCCTCTTTCCTCCCCACTCCCAGAGGAGTGGGAGGGAAGAT
>NDXB01002607.1:0-19947 GCA_002631895.1 Agapornis roseicollis
GGGGGGTTGAGTGAGTGAACGAGCTGCGTGGTTGGTTGGGTTTAAACCATGACAAATTGCTATTAATATAAATGCATTTTTGGGTGGCCTGTAAAAACTAGGTGCCCTAAAATATTAATTAAGCATGGTACGACAAATGGATAAAATCAGGTTTGCTGATAGAAAACAAAAAGCTGACAGCAAAGAGCTGGGAAGAAATTTCACAGTGCTGGATGAGTGCATGATGAAATAAGACTAGAAAGTCAATGCTGATAGACACAAGGTGTTGTATGTAAGAAACAAACAACCCTCATTTTACAGGCACCGTGATGATCTCCGAACCTGCTGTCATCACTTTGGAAAGAGATCTTGGAGATCTAAAGTATCTGCAAAACCTCCAGCTCAATGTTTGCTATCAGGTGAAGTAAACAAAGGGTCAGGAATTGTTACAAAAGGAACTGAAAGAAAGAAAAAGGAAATATGATGGTAGTGGCCCAATCTGTATTCCAAACTGTAAATACTGTGTGTAGTAACAGTTCGTCTAACAGAAGAAGTGTATAGGAGAACCAGAAAAGTTACCGAGAAGGCAAGAAAGCTGATCAATGGTATGAAATAGGTTTCAAGTGAGAAGATGACTGACTAGATCTGCCTCAAGTAGAACTGATAGGAACATGACAGAGCAGACAAGATAAGTAAGTTAAGAGGATTCATGGTCCTTTCTTCTTGTAAAAGAATTAGAAGTTATTGAAAGGAATGATCAGGTCTCAGCTTCAGAACAGACAGAAGATGGTAACTTCTCACATCTTGAATCCAGGAGGTGGTTGGCTATACTGAAGAGTAGACGTCAGAATCTTTCAGAACTCTAAACAGAAAATAAAATGATGGGACTATCAGTCCAGGAATATTATTTCATACAAAGTATCACTTCTGACTCTGTGTGGAGACCTCATAGCAGCCTTCCAGTATATGAAAGGGGCCTATAGGGATGCTGGGGAGGGGCTCTTCATTAGGGACTGTAGTGACAGGACAAGGGGTAACGGGTTCAAACTTAAACAGGAGAGGTTTAGATTGGATCTAAGGAAGAAATTCTTTCCTGTTAGGGTGGTGAGACACTAGAATGGGTTGGCCAGGGAGGCTGTGAGTGCTCTATCCCTGGCAATGTTCAAGGCCAGGTTGGATGAAGGCTTGTGAGACATGGTTTAGTGTGAGGTGTCCCTGCTTCTGGCAGGGGACTTGGAACTAGATGATCTTAAGGTCCTTTCCAACCCTAACTATTCTATGATTCTGTCGGTCATTGTGAACTTCCAGAAAGTACACTGTAGTTACAATTGTCTATTTACACCATTTCTATACCCTCTACTGGGTGGTGGTGTTGAATTGTGAAAGGGCACTAGGGGTCAGGCATGGTTGCGTGAAGTTTTTTTTGTGGGTGATGTTAGTGTTGAACAAAGCCAAAGTGAAAAACATTGCTAAGTTTGAATCATAAAAATAAACCATGGTCTAAAATGAATGTTGCTGTGCTACTGTTTCATTCGCTGATGGTAGACATGTTTTAGTAGTGGAAGAGCTGTATCTTGTGCTTGGCCTGTGCTGAAATACATCTGTGACTTCTGTGATAATTTCAGATGGGTTGTGCAAAGATGAAATCCTCAAAATAGGATGTGTCAAACTGAGCCTGGCTATTCTGCTGTGTAGATTTATTGTAAGAAATGCTTTGTAATTCCTAAAGCTAACTTGGAAAACAAAAATACGCCTACCTTTTCTCTTTCTCTTTGCTAGGACATAATGCTGGGACTGTGCTTTTATTCTCAGTTCTGTTCCAACATATGAAGTAACTAATAGTATGCCCTGAGTAATTTTATAACCATTTCTGCCCATGTCTACAATAATGATTTTTTTTTAGTACACTTCCATCATTTTGATGTCTGCCTCAACCTCTCAAAAACGACACACTAGCTGTTTGGCTTTACAAATAATATTTTAAAATCCATCCTATCTTAAGCAGTGACTGCCCGTAAAGAAGTGTGGATGCCTCCTGAAGGATGGTACAATGGTACAGGAATGCCACATACTCCAGTCTCCAACACTGTACTCCATATAAAATCAGAAAAGATTTCTCTCTATTAGTTTGTTGAAGGCAATTTAATGTCTGTGATCTTAAATGCAGTTTATGGAGTTTTTCAAATCAATTACAAAACAGGAAGTTAATGTAATCATGACTTGTGTGTGCTTATTCATAGGAAAACCTGCAGAATCTCCACGCCTTTCAACAAATCAGTAGCAAATTCTACTTTAGAAAATGGATTTTAGATATGAACACTTGCTAAAAAAGTGATAAGGGAACAAAGCATAACAAGAAATGTCTTTCTCTTGTAAGTTCGTTCCATGGAGCTTGAGACATAGAAGCTCTCAAAGAGATCAGTTTTTAATTTTGTAAGAAGGGGAACTTTGGGGGCTAGTTTGTGTTTATTAGATACACTGAAGTTAGTATAATCTGTGTTCAGCTCTTGGAAATGCTGCAAAGTAACAGTGGAGCATCAGTATGGATTTTTATGTTCAATCTAAAAAGATGTTTGTCTTAGGAGTTATTTTGCAAACTGTTCTTGCATTTCTAGAGATGTTAAAATTGTTTATATACTAGAATGGGAAGGATAGAAATTCTAAATTCTTTTACACTCATGTAAATCTAGTTCTGATATTATTTGTTTGAGCAATAGGAAAACAGCTATTTCTACAGCAAATGTCAATCTTTCCACATAATTTCTAGTTAACATCGGGCAGGGTGAAAATGTCAAGCTCACATGAGCTTTTTTTAAGTGTGCTGGTCCAGACACTCACCAAACTAAACTTGCTGGGTAGGATCAATTTAGGGTGAAAACTGTTAGTATAAATTAGATAGATCCTAAGATAGATCTCCCATTTTGGTAAGCACTGCTTATCTCTCATGATATGTGTTGCAGGGTGTTTGTATTTGCTTTTATGTTCAGTGATGGAAAACTCTTGAACTGTTTAATGGGTTGAGAAAACCTTTTCTAGACAGTCTGTCACTGTCACACAAATAGGTGTAAGAAGCACAAAAGGAAAAGACGCAGCTCACTCTGGAAGTAGAGAAAGTGTGGAGTTGAATCTGGATATGAATGTTGAAACTTGTGAAAATAATAAATGGTATTACAAGAGGTCTATTCATGCAGGAAAAAAAAAGATACATGAGCATCTTTAGGATTTACATTTTGGCACTGTTATTTTGTAAAAATCAGAACACTGAGACTGAGGTAGACTAACAGTAAAAACTGCAAATCATCAAAATTCAGTAAGCAGAGATGACTGCAAAAAAAATCCTTCTCTTCCTTCAGTTGCATGTGAGTAGGGTAAATAACTGCTGTGAGCTGAAAATCCGCAGGACAGGCATTTCTGTAGAGTAGCTCGAAAGTAAAACAAAGTAAATCCAATGACAAGGCAGTACCTGTTCTCTAGTAAATGGATAAAACACTTTAAAAGAAATATTTCTAATGTATCTGAGTATTCATTTTAGAAATGTTGACTATTCAATTAAGAAAGGAAAGTCTTTCTGACATCTTAGAGCTGTTAGAAATCTTTTTTATTATTGAGTACTGTTTCACTAAGTATAATGTGGGAATTACTGAGAGTTTAAAAGATCCCAGTAGTTTCTAGTTTATGTGAATATATATATTGAAAGCATGATCAGTTTTCAGCAAATACCTATATTGTTTTTAGGGGAAAAATATAGGACTGGAAAAACTCCCAGTTAACTTCAGTGAACTTCCTGTATTTGTAATGAATTTTCATGAATAATAAAAATACAGTTTGCAGTCACATCATGCATCTATTTTAGTATTCTTGAGCTTGTCTCATATGGCACTCTGGCTTTCAACACATCCATCTTATGTAAGTATACTCTAACCTGTTGCTCTCCCTCTGCTGGCTATCTCCGTCCTGAAACCATGCTGGTACTTACAGAGGTCTCGGAACAGGGTTTGTCTGGGACTGAAAAAGCACAGAGTACTTTGGTCTGTCCCATCTGCCATTTGGCTGTCTCCCACTCATAATGTCCATTTGGCATTATGTCAGAAGGGGGGGTGAAGCAAATCTCCTTGGCTGGAATATAGGCTCATCTTCTCCACAAATGCTGTATTTGACAATCCCTGACTGGCTGTCCTCTTCAGAGTACAGGTCCCAGTCCGAAGCCCTTGGTAAAGCCCTGGATCTTTTCTCTAAGGGATGTCTGCAGGTGGAACTGGAGTAACAAACTTCCCTTTCCTGCTGGGAGACTGTGTCCTTTTTCTTTCTGCTTTTGGCTGCACCATCCTCTTCTTGCTTTGCCCATGTGTACATTATCCAGTATAATAGTTCAAGATTTTTTCACTTCATGCTCAGCATTCAGCTTTCTTATGTAAAGTCAAAAGGAATACCAGAAAAGGCCTGATTTAAAAGGGATGAAAGGGGATGGAGGTATGGTGTACTCCATATAGATCCCTGAACTACATTGCAGCTACAGAAAATTCTAGTGTCTGAAACTGCGGTATAACTGATATCTCTGTAACTGAAAACCACAAACATCATACAATAATTTCTAGTCCTGCCATACAAGGTAGCTTTGTGCTTTCTCTCCTCTGAATATGAGTCCTTCTACTAAAACTCCACTAGATCTCAAGTTTCTGAGCTGACTAAAACCATTCTGAGAACTGATCTTCCTGAACCTCAAACCCTTTCTGGATGTTGACATCTTCTCAGAAGGATATCTGGATGTCCTTCTCCGAGACTATGAAGAGGACAGATGTGTCAGCTCCACAATGAAGAGAATAAAGGTTATAAAGTGGATGACCTTGTTAATATTTAACATGTATGCCACTGGACCTGACAATTTTTCAGATTAATATGTGTTTCTGGTTTGGTGAATATTTAGGTGCATGCAAAGAGGCAAAAGCTCTGCCTTGAGAATACATACACTAAAAATTACAAACCACAATGAAGAGAAATTCTTGTAATGATTTTTCCATTATTTTCCCAGTTTATGCAACTGGACAGTAGCCTGAAGTATTTAAATTAAAAAAATAAAATACTAATTGCATGCTTATCACTAAACATTTGTATTTGAATCATATAAATCCGTGAAGGTACTTTTAGCACGGTTTCAAGGTACTCAGAAAATGTCTATTAGTTTTCAGGACTTTTAGTATGAAGATCTCTTTTAAATGAAGAGCAAATAGTGAAAGATTAGTTTATACTTCAGGTATTCCATCATTTTCTGAAGGTATGCACTGAGAAATCATTTAACCTGTGTGGAAATGCTTTAGCAAGTATATGATACTAGCATGTAATTTTTCAGACCCTACATCCTGTGCAGGCTGCGAGGCTAGTATAAAACTATTTCAAAGTGTTTTCAGATGAAAATGTTGTTGGAGAACATTCTCATGCTAAGACTTCAGATAAGCTTTGCTGTTTGCTTGTCTTTCACAGTTGTCATGGGATAAGGTGTATTGATTGCTCTGAATTTTTTACTGGTAATCTGATAATTTTGATATTAACATTCAGTAATTCCTTTTTTTTTCTGAACAGGGACAACAGTTTTAGGTCCCTTTTCTGATATATCTTTTCAAAAAGTTGTACGAATATATCTAGGAGAGCTGAACAGTTTCTCATCCCCACTCAGAGTCCAGTTTTCCTGATACATGTAATCTCCCTGGTCTTTTCCTATACAGGTTTTACCTCCTTATTCTTTTTTTTTTGACTGGGGTTGCAAATGTAGTTTCTCACTTCATTTTGCTCTTTCACCCTGAGAAGACCTCAGACCTAGCCTTACAGTTACATTACAACCTGTTGGGTTTGTGCTATAACTGAGTTGCATGAAAAGCTGATTAGGGAAAAGCTATTCACTCTTTGTAATACAATCATCAAAGAGACATCAGATGAAATTAGCAAGTAGATATGGAAGAACAAAAGGAAGGGTTTTTTCATTAATCCTTTTTTACTCTATATGTGGATGAGGAAAGCTCAGGCATGTTAAGAGGTAGAGACCGACTCATGCAAAATGTAATTTATCAGATGCTATTAAATACAAAGATACCTGTTGTGATTCCTTTAGTTACAGATCACTGGAAGGAGGGGGAGCACCATAGTGGTGCACTGTGTGTCTCATATTCTTGGCCTCTGATATATGGCACATTATGAGAGAAGAGTATACTGAAACAGGTATACCTAGGCTTTTATGTTAGAGAACCATCTTGTTTTTGTTCTTACAGGAAAGATTATTGCTGCTGTCTCCAGAGAAAAAAGAGCAAACAAGTAAGACTTGGATGAGTTGAGGTATTAATGTTACAATGCTAGGAGTTACAAGTATTTTGGCATGTGAGATTGTTTAGTTTGAGATTGCAAAACATGGGAAGAAATGAGACAGTGCTTAGTATTGGTTACTTCTTCAGATGTTTATAGCCCTGGAAGCATACCAGAATTAGCGTGTGACTTTAATGGGAATTAGTCTTTTCAAGACTGACTTGTAGACCTCTGGTGTGAGAGTTAAAAAACCAAAAGAAATAAATATCAAACTGTCTGTGAATTGATATTAAACTGGAAAAATGTGAATGGTGCCATGACCATTCCTAGTCATGTAATTTCTTCTGCCTTTGCAGATGGAGTCTATGAAAGCCCATAGAGTCCAGCTGTTCTGCAGCTATTAATCTACCAGAGTTCAGCTCCCGTGGTAGAAGTCTATGCCCTAAAGTTAACTAATGCCATTTGTACATGACTGTTGGCCAGGACATGTGCCTGACCATGTGAAAATTTGGGTCATTTCATTACGATGAAACATATAACTAGTAGAAATGGCAAAAAAACCCAAACAAACCCACAATCAAAAAACAGACAAAAACAAACCAAAAACCCCTGAGATGCGTTTGACATTCTAGCAAGTGAACCGTAAGCCATTAAGAAGTAATATATACGGGTTTTCACTATACTGTTTGTAGTTACCTCGCGTCCTGGGTCTTAACATAGTTCTGTGAAACTGAAGAGAATGATCAGGATTTTATCTGTTTGACACAGTTTTGGCTCTTTGAGAAACAGTTAAATGTTGAACTTGACAGGTAAAAGCAAGATATTTGCATAACCATAACCAAAAATCACTTCTAGCTAAGAAGGTTTTAGAAGTGAGAGTGGTCAAGAAGTTAACTTGGTGTCTTTAGCCCAGGTGATTCTCTCTGGCCAGGAAAAGAGCAACCACTACTGATATGTGTGAGATTCCGTAATTCTAAGTGACAACAAAATGGAGTTTCAAAAGCTTAAACTTGAAAATATAGAGCTCAGAATCTATTAAAACAATTATCACAAGACAACAAATCCCAGATGAACCATACTTCATTTAAAGTGAAGGTGTAAATAATTATTTGGGACAGATAATATCTGTTTATTATTATACTGTGAATTTGGGATTACAGCTCTTTAACACTGTGTTTTGCTTCCTGGTTTTGGTCTGTGCTACAATCAATGACTGTTTGTTTTCAGATTCATGATATTCACAGGCATTTTTTTCTTACTTATCCATATGTGAAAATATCAGTCTATGTCTGTTTTCTCCCAAAACAACTAGAAACAGTATTCTTACCCCAATGATTAAGTATTGTCCTATTTTTATGTTCTTGTCCCCTGCTTTCTACAAGAAATCAGTTTTGATGGAGCTTAATTAAGAGTTTCTAATATTCATTCTGAATATATGGGGATGAACAGGCAGTCTTCCAAAAAATTACGATTTTTTATGTGTGAAACTCCCATTAATAATGAAGCACCTGTTCTCTTAAAGGGAACCATTTTTCACACACATTGGCATTGGGAGCTCCTGTGATCAATTTGTAGTACAGGTGAAGATGTTCTGTTTGGTTCAGGTGCCTTAATGACACTTTGCAAATCTGCTGTTTTTCTTTATGTGAATTATTTAATCTGCAGAAATCTGTTGGTTTAGATGTGGGATAATCAGTGTCTCTAAACCAAAGCAAGCACCTCTGGTTTTGGCACAAAATGCTAGTAATATATTCCACTTATTCCCTGCTACAGTTATAAATGGTAAACGGCAGGCCTTTTAAGAAATTCCCCTGTGGTGCAGCTAGCAGGAGATTGCTCGATTGTATAATAATCAGATCTGACCAGATGGTGATGAGGCTGAGTACTAAATGCTTTTTAAGTTCTCCTGCTAGGTTTTCTCATTTAAAAGTGGAGAAATCCCACTTTAAGGACTACATGATTTCAAAGACACCTTGCTATGAGGCATAGAGAAATGCCTATTCTGTCATATGCAACAGCACTTCACATTTTCAGGCAATGCAGGGAAGGATCACGACTGATTTAAAAAGTCAGTGTGTTGTTGTTCATGGAGAGTACCAGCCTGATAGCTCTGGAGAAGAAAAGTTAGCTAGGGAACACATGATGGGGAGTAGATGGTAAGTACTCTATTTATCAGTGCTTCATTTGCTTTGGGAGCAAAAGATCATAGCTGAAGGAAGTACACTTAGGTTGGGTTCTGCTTACCAATGGAAGGCCTCCACTCCATGGAGGTACAGAGATAGAGAACCACAGGTGAGCCGGGTATCTCTGCTCCTGCTGGGGATGAAATCAGTACAGTCAATGAAGATCAGATAGTTCCTAATCTCATAAGAGATGAGAGAGCTATATAAGCAGGCATCTCCACTGACCATTGAATATATCTCCATCAGCAACGATGGGAATTTAAATACCTGGTGCACATTACAAATAGCTTCTTTGGTCACTTACATGTGGGTTGTTAATCACTGAACTGCATCTTACCCCTTATTCCTGCTCAGCTCATGCAGGGACAGTTCTGATAGTTTTGGGAGCTGTGCAGATCTTAAACAAAAGCTTCTTACAACCCAGGACTGGCTCTGAACAGAGTCAAAAAATTGTCATCTTAGCTGGCTGAGTTGCCTGGGTCTGTTTACCATACTCAGATTCTTTTGGTTTAGGCTTGATAGGATTTCTTTTTTCTAGTATTGGAAGTTAATCACCTAACAGAAATGCTACTGTTTAAAGAAAGCTTCAGTACAGCTCCTTCTACTGAGTATGATTTACATTCAGGAACAGAAACCTTGTTAGCCTTTTTGAATCTATCTATAGAGCTGAAGGCTTTTAGGATCAATAAAAACCTTCTTGCCTTAAGTTAGCAGTAGGTTACCTTTACCCAGAACACAAAGGTTACCTCTGAAGCATTTTTAAATTGTTTGGCTACTTTAGGCATTTTCAGTGAAGCAATCCGATCTGCACAGAAGAAACAAAGGTAACAGAGAACAAGTAAACAATTAGCTTGTGTGGAAATCTATTATATTTTGCCAGGGAGCCAGGTAGAATGGGATTTCTCACAATGAAATAACTAGCAAATCTGTATGTACAACATATATTTCAGTATATGAATAAAAGTGTGAGGTTTGGGTGGTATTATACCTTATGCATCACACATGTAGCTCACTTCGCGAAGATTTCATGGCACAGATTGCTTTCAATTTATTGCTTTGTTTATTTGTTCTCTTCAGTGTCTAATACTTAAGGTCTGAATTATTAAGAACTGGAGTGTGAGGTCTGGCACTGATGGCTTGATTTTGAGGATTATTGAGTCTCCTTTAAGTTGATGGACATATGGATACTCCCAGCTTTGAAAAACATGCCTTTCCAGAAAGATAAGTTACTGTGGTCACCTAGAACACAAAATTTTGCCCACAGTCTTTATGTACCTCACCTCATTTTATTTTCTATTATTTTATTTTATTTTTTTTATTATTTTCAAAAACTATGACCATTTCATAGATGGCCTTGCTATTTCAGTTGATTTTGTAACATGACACTGGTTAGGATGCTATATTTTAAGCTTGTATATTATATGGGCCGCAACTAATATCCCAAAGGAGATTTTGCTTCTTAATTTAGCAACTCAGTTTTGACACTAGATTTTTCATCTTATTTTATTTAAAGGGAAGAAGCTCATACACTGTGCTTGTAAAGAATATTATTTCTTGTGATTCTAATATATTGTGTTTAGTAAAAAAGATCTTTCCCCCTGTCTAGTGATGACAGGCTGAAACCTGAAGTGCCAGGAATCTATTCTGTGCTAGTTCTGTGTCTCCTTGTGGTATCACTGCTGTGATGCAGTGTCTCCAGACACTCTGTCTGCTGCCACTGCATGTCTTCCATTCCTTCTTTCCTTTCTTAGGTTTTATTTAATACTGTTGACCTATATGTACACCACACATTTTGCTGCCTCCATTCATTCCTTCAGTGTGTTTGAGCTAAACATTTTATCTTAAGCCAAGAAAAAATCCTCTCTAATCCTCTGAGCTCCTTTTAAAAAAACTATTCTGCTATTTCCTAGGCTAAACCGAAGGTTCATGTTTAAACAGAGGAATACATTCTTGCTACTTAGGTTGCTTATATGTGAAAGCTCTAGTACCTGCTAGATCCTATTGCACAGGATCTATTCAGCACAGTATGTAGTAAGAGTTGCTACTAGCAAAGGCTAGCTATTGCTCTAATGTTAGGATTTTATTTTCTTTTTAAAACGTCTTTCTGCAGTAGAGAGATCTGAGGAAACAAAAAAAGGAAGTGCTCAAAAAAAGGTGAAAATACTTTGAAGGTGCAAAGCTTCACCTAAGATTGCGACTCACCTACACAGTAACTCTGCACATCCTAGAGTAACTACTGACCCAACACCCTAATTATTAAATGGGTTACCTGCATTTTCAAAGGTGGTGTAAAACTTTAGTCATATAACAAACTTCTGTCAGTGTGATGCCAACAAGGCCACTGGCCCTTTTAGGTTGTGCTCCTCTTAAGAGTATTGGCAGTGGAGAGAAGTGGTAGCTGCTGGACAGCACAGCTGAGTTATCACTTTTGGCAGGTGAATTGTTAACTTCCCAATCAGCATGTCTTGTCTGACAGCTGCCACCCTGCCCCAGGGGAGGAGAAGGTGGCCTGGCTGGCCAGCATGTGATGCCAAAGCTCCTGGCACCCTTCCAGACATGGGCTCATGGGTGTCTGGGCTCCCCACAGATGCATGAGCCTGGAGATGTGCCTTGGCCTTCAACAGGGGTTTAACCTCCTTCTTCTGCTGGCAGGAAATGCAGCAAGACATGCCTTCAGCTCCCAGGCAAAGGATGCCACCATCTTGCAAGCTATCCTAGAGCAATTTGCAGCATGTCATGGGGAGGACAGGGCAGTGCTTAGATGCAGTTTGCCTGTGTGCTGTTTTTGTCCTTGTTTGTCTAGAGAAGTGGCTGACTGCTGTATGTGGAAGGAAAGGAAACCAGTGCTCTGCTTGTGTCCTCCTTGCAGGAGTGTGTGCAGGAAAGACACTTTACAGTCTATGGTGCGATAACCCTATGAAGGGAGAGGCTTACATAGTACTCTGGGATGTGCAGAAGGTTCATCACCTACACCCTTCATTTCCTCTTGGGAATTAAATACACCACAATAGGACACATGTAGCCTGTGTTTTCTTGTCTCCCAGCCTCCCTGTGATTCTGCAAGCTCTGATGTAATTTTTGTGAGATTAGAGATCGTTTTCTTGTGACATGAATCTAGTTTATTATTTGCCATAGCTGTGGCAGCCAGGCTCTGGCCCTTGTTAACAGCAGAGCCTTCAATATCCCCACAACTTACTTATCACAGATGTTTCACTTAAGAATAATTTCTTCCCCTTCAGAGCTATCACTCTTGTGTTATTTCTCACATTCAGAGCTGACCCTACCACAGACACAATTGCTTAATGCCAAAAATTCTACTATGGCAGTCTTTATTTCACCCCTTTTTCATGATGTGGTGGGTTGGTTTTGTGTTTTGTTTTGTTTATTTTATTGGTTGTTGGAGTTTTTTACACAGTATTCTTCAAAAGGGTAAATGTCTGCTCTCTCTCTTTTTTTTTTTTCCATGATCTCATTATTGTACTTTTATATTTCATGTGTTGCAAAATTGCACCAGTTAGTACATCTCCTGAAGTGATATGCACTGATTAGAGGACTTGCTGACCTACCAGCCACTGAATCATTATGTCCTCAGGTGGGGAAATTGCACCAGACTAAAGAGCTTTTAAAGTGATGTTCAGATGAATTGCTGAATATTTTTATGTTTGCTTGTATACATATTTGGTGTGAAAGATTGGTGGCTAAGGCTTTAAGTTAAAGCAAAACCAGTATTCCAGTGGAGAAAGAAGTTACCAGAATGAGAAACACTTTTACTGCCAGAAAGAAGAAACAAATAAGATGAAACTATGTACAGTCCTGAAACTGTGCCTGATGGAAAGAAGCAGCTGTGCTAACCTTATATATCATCCAGCTCCACAAGATAGAAAGAGCACTTTGAAAAATGAAAAACTGTTTAAAGAGTTTGCATGAGCATGCTTAATTAAGCTATTGAAGCATGAAAAATCTACTTAAGGGCTCATTGTCAGCTGAGAAACAGAAGATGTGCTGATGGGTTGCAGGTGAGTTAGGATGCTGTGGTAGTCTTCAACGTTACATGCAGTTTTGCTAAAAATTAAAATGAGTAAATCTGAAGAGGTTAATTAGAGCATTCAGCAGCAAACAATGCCTAGTGAAAGCTACTATTTCAGCTGAAGGAAAACTGGTGAACCAGGCAGGGCGAGACAGCTTAGGTTTGCTACTTAAGAGCATGGTAGCCATCTTTGCAGGAAAGAAAAGGAGTCAACTGGCCTAAGCAATTGTCTCCCCAAGAGACAGAGCTGTAAAACTGTCATATTTTTGCTACAAGATGTGTTTTTATGCACAGATGATGAATGCTTACCTATCTTGTTGGTTGTGTCCTTTTACCTTTTTAATATCATATGGTTTGTTAAGCCAGATAATTCATGTTAGATTAAATTCTATAACATCAGAAAGTTTAATTGAGTTTTTCCAGCATGGAAAACACGGATGTTTTCCAACATGGATAGGTTTTTTAATCAATGCCTTATTAGTGAATCTTTAAAATTTGAACCTTATTCTTTCCATTCAGTTCCTGGCAGAAAATTTGCAGGTATATTGATCTAATTTCTTTTTAACTTTAAATTTTGGGATAAAACCATCTCTAAGTACACATAAGATTATTTTAAGTCCATGCCAAGGATTCTTTTGCAGGACCACAACAAATAGACTCCTAAAACAAGAGTGAAATGAAACAAAAGGAAATCCGATTCCACTATCTAAACCTTCAGATAACTGTCAGGACTGTCAAAGTAGTTCACAACCCCACCCTTGAGAAAGAGTGGCTGGAAAGCTACCCAGCAGGAAAGGACCTGTGGGTACTGGTTGAAAGCCAAGTGAATATTAGCCAGCAGTGTGCCTGGGTGGCCAGGAAAGCTGATAGCATCCTGTCTTGTACCAGAAACTGTGTTGACAGCAGGGCCAGGGCAGTGATCATCCCCCTGTGCTTGGCACTGCTGAGGCTGCACCTCAAATTCTGCATTCAGTTCTGGGCACTACACACAAGATGGACATTGAGGTGCTGGAGCAGGTCCAGAGAGTAGCAACAAAGCTGGTGAAGGGCCTTGAGCCCAAGATTTACAAGGAGTGGCTGGGAGAATTGGAGTAATTTAGCTTGGAGAAAAGGAAGCTCAGGGGAGACCTTATCACTGCAAAAGTCCTGGTGTGTCTTTTGGTGTTGCATATAGGTGTTTCAGCTGTAATAATAGTTATGTTTGTGGCATGATAGTGACCTGAAGACTTCTAGCTTGTAGAAACTATACTGAAGAGAGAAAAGGCCATTTAAAAGCAAAATGCAGGTGTTGCAGCTGCTCACAAGGAGTCATGTTGCCCTTTATTTTTTCAGTTCATTGGGAGATTCACCTTTCTCTGCTCAAATTCAAATTGTGTTAATGTCAGTGCTCTCTAGACTTTCAGAGTATGTGAAAACAGACGAAAGCACAAGTTAATCTGCAGAACTCTGAGGCCAATAAACATCTCTGTAATTTGAAAGTTTGGTATGTCTTAGTGGCTGCTAGAATACAGTTTATGTGGCATTAGACTACATTTTCTTTGGATTATGAAATGAAAAAGATATCTAAAATAAGTGCCTGTAATAGTATTTAAAAGCTTCAAGTTAGCTTAGCAGCATTGCAGACCAGTGTCCTTGCATACTATAAATGTCTAATGGAAAAAAAGATTGATCTGGAGAAAGAAAATAGACTTAGTTTTTGAATTAAGGTTGTGGATACATAATTGGAAGTTTCAAGGAATATCTTGTTTGTGTTTGCATTGGTTAACAGATGTAGAACGTGTACTGAAGATGCTAGTTATTCACAATACAGAGAGACATCAGCTGATCCCAGACTGATGTAACAAAATTGTGTATATGTCAAAGAAGGATGCATAACAAAAAATGCTCTGTCCAAGGGTTGGAAACATCTGTATGAAGGACCGGAACAGCGACATTTCTGAACAGCTACCTGCAGCCACAGGAACATGCTGGCCACCCAGAGACTTTGACTTATCTTTGAAGAAATCTACAGGGATCAAAACTTAAGATGCAGGATTTGATCTACTGCTGCAAAAGTTTTGACCTCCTCAGATGTGCACAGGCAGCACAGAACAGCTGGCTTGAAAGTGTCTAGCACCAAGGGCTTCATTAGGGCTGCGTCTTGAGCATTTAATGACTGTGATCTTGGGGAATGACATTTAATAAGGTCAAAAGGACACTAAAAGATCTATGTGTTTACAGTAAAGTGCTTATTGTCATAATGCCCTATCTAACAGCCTCAGTGTCTGTGCCCTGATCCATTTGTCTCTTTTGTCTGCAGTACTCTATAAGAACATATATTATAACTATGTATTATAGGTGAAACAAAAAAAATAATGACCAGTAGTTTAAAAAACATTTTCTGTGCCTGTGCCTCAAAGCAAGTGTAGGAATTTCATCACCTGCTATGTCTTTCAGGTGCATATAAATAGTGTTCTCCGTAGGTTTAAGTCAGCAAACTTTTATGGGTTTTGTGTAGAGCAATTGAAAGGGGAAATTTTGACTCTTCCAATGTCGAAGATGTAGTTAAAATTATTTAGTAAACTTTGTGAAGCTGCACTTCATGCATTTAAACAAACTAATCTCTTTACACCTATGAGGAAAAGCAATATGAATCTGGAGCCACGTTAATCATTGCAGTTTGCCATGAATAATGCATTTGTTTGTTTCTGCATGCTATCTGATAATATATGGTAAAGTATGTTCTACCTCTCTGGCATACACATTGCAGATTTTGTGTAATGTATTATGTATGAAACTTAGTTGGAAGGTTTTGTTTATTTTGGATTTTGGTGTTGGTTTCTTTAAAAGCGCATTTTCCATGTGCGTGAGTGTTGCAGACTTTCCCCTTTTTGCCAGCTTTCCCACCCACCAGCAGGTGTCCCCCCAAATAGTTCAGCCGCGTTTTGCAAACAGGTAGAAGCTTGGAAGGTAACTTAGGTCTCAGAGTTTGTGAAAAGGGATAGCTTGGGGAGGAGGAAGTCTCAGGAAGAAGCTCTGCTGAGGGATGTCAGGTTACAGGATTCCAGGGAAATCATAGAATCATAGAATAGTTAGGGTTGGAAGGGACCTTAAGATCATCTAGTTCCAACACCCCTGCCATAAGCAAATCCTGGGTTGATAGATCTGATGAGGGGCATACAGCAGCAATGTGAACTGCTTTAGATTCCTAGAGCAGTGAAGTGTGACTGTAGCTACAATCCCCAGTGTATCCAAGTGATTCTATAACCTGATGTCACATCCTAACATTAAACCACATATATGTGGCCAATGTATGCACGAAAGGACCAAGTTTTCAGTGCAAAACTTGAAGCTTACTTTCCTCCAGGATACATAGCTTCTGAGATATAAGATTATGTTAGATTTCAACCCACAGGAAACTGGGAATTTTCAGTGGCCATACTTTTGGAATTACAAGCTTTTTTTCTTTTATTAAAATTTAAAAGATGATAACATTGATCTGGAATGAAAAAGTCATCATCCAGGTGGATGCAAAGATTTGCAGAGCTCTGCTGTGCCACAAATAGAAGTTCAAGTAGAATTTTCCTATGCTACTTTTTTTTTTTTAATATTTTATCTTTACTCCTGCATTAAATAAAAGTTTTTCTCTGAAGGAAGAAATAGAATCACATTTATGCTGCTATAATGCTGCTGTAGTAAAATAAAAATATATTAAGAAGGTACAGCAGAGAAAGAGTTAGTGAAACACACTGTCATACTCTTCAGGCTTCTTGCTAGGCATAATCCCCTGCTCTGAACTATACTGGTTACTGCATGACCAGCAGGTCAAAGGAGGTGATCCTGCCCCTCTACTATACTATCGTGAGAACTCACTTGGCAGTACTGTGTGCAGTTCTGGTATCCTCAACATAAAAAGGACATGGAACTGTTGGATCAAGTGCAGAGGAGGCCATGAGGATGATCAGGGGACTGGAGCATCTCCCATACAAAGACAGGCTGAGAAAGTTGGGGCTGTTCAGCCTGGAGAAGAAAAGGCTGCGTGGAGACTTCATAGCAGCCTTCCAGTATCTGAAGGGGGCCTCTAGGGCTGCTGGGGAGGGACTCTTCATTAGGGACTGTAGTGACAGGACAAGGGGTAACGGGTTCAAACTTAAACAGGGGAAGTTCAGGTTAGATATAAGGAAGAATTTCTTTTCTGTGAGGATGGTGAGGCACTGGAATGGGTTGTCTAAAGAAGTGGCAAATGCTCCATCCCTGGCAGTGTTCAAGGATTTGGGCGAGATCTAGTGTGAGTTGTCCCTGCTGATGGCAGGGGGTTAGGAACTAGATGATCTTAAGGTCCTTTCTAACTCTAACCATTCTATGATTCTGATAACAGCTGAGAATTAGGCTGTTTGTTTGTGCTGTGTCAGGTAAGTCTCTGAATAATTTCCATCAAGAGGGTGATTTTTTAAATGGACTTGAAAAGCCAAAACTGAAGGTGGACATTTCATAAAATATGCAATTAAAATACCAACAAAACCAGATCTGTCTTGTTCTTGTCAAATACTCTATTTTCATTGCATCATATTTTTTGTGTTGACAGTATGCCTGCCATAGAAAGCAATATATCCTATAACTACAGGAACAGGTAAATCTTTTGTCACATTAAATAAAATGTAATAACATAATTTGTTTTTCTATCAAGTGATATAGTTAATAATTGCTTTAATAAAGCACCAAATACAAAACCAAATTATAAAATTCCAGTATACTAAATGGTACAACTCCATGACAAATTGGTACAGGTTTTTTTCAAAAATACCTGTATTTAAGTATTCAATTACCCATAAGGATTCTGATTTTTTTTCCCTCCCACTGTATCGGGAGGAAACAGCTCTGCCAGATCAACACATGGGGACTTTATTCCATAGATAAATGGGTAGTATATTAAAGTAGACAAATAGTATCTCAGTCAGTTCAGTTTGACAACTGAAATATTTAGATTGCAGTAAGCCTTAAAGAAATATGTTTGCTTTTTTCCACCTGACTGAAACAGAGGAGAAGAAAAATAAAAAACTTTCCTGTGGAAAAAACGGATTTTTTTTTTTTTTTCTTATAAAATCACATTTTTCATATTCTTGGCCAAGTGATAATTTTAGGACGGTTTCTTTTTCAGGAAGCAGTGTAATATATTGCTTTCTGGTGACTATTCCACAGAGCGAGAAAATAACTTATTACTGGTTCAGCTAACTGAGTTCTCTTGAAGTGAAGTAGTAGAGGTCAGTGATTTTACCCCAGAAGCACTGGGCTGCAGCTCATCAGCAAATACTGGGTGGGTGACTATTTCACTATCAATCAAATCTGTTTGCAACATATAGATTTCAATAGGTCCCAGATTACTGACTCAAATTTTCAGGAAGTCATTCATTCCCCTAAACTTATTTTTATGAGTCCCTACAACAAAGAGTTAAAATGAGACAAATGTCCTTGAATAAATTAACACCTGCAGAATAATGATTTAAGGTAGAAATTTAACATTCTGAGCTTCTCTGTAATCTTCCTGGCTTGAATTGCTTCCCTGAAATTTTCAAAATCCATGCTTGTGTTTTCTTGTTGTTATTGAAACAATAAAAATAATGCTTCATGGGCTTCTTTAGAAATGACAGAAGTTTCATATTTTACACTTCAAAAATGTAGTTATGATCAATTTCAGTTGCAACAGTGAGTATTCAGCACTTCCACAAAGCCATATCTCAAGTGTCTAAAAAAACCAACCCAAAAATCTAAAGAAGACATTGATCAACCAAAGATTTTTATAATAAATTAGTTACTTGGCATCCGTAATAGGCATCTCATTAGAATGAAGTTATTAGAACACCGTTGTACTCCCTTATCCTTTTTTTCCCTTTTCATTCATCTTCTTTCTCCCAGAAACAAGAGATTTCTGTGCTCATGCTATTGCTTATTTTCTCCAAATCTAAAATCTCTTCTGCAAGGAGATACAATCTCAGCTGCAAAGGTTTTGAAGACTTGTATATATATGTTTTAGATACATATAGTCTTGATGCACAGTGGCATAGTCAAATATTTCAATGGTCATTTCTTCTAAGCAAAATGTAGTCTTGATGCACAGTGGCATAGTCAAATATTTCAATGGTCATTTCTTCTAAGCAAAATGCTTACTAACTCCCTATGTATAGCTCCAGATAGCCATCAATCTCACCTTGGAAACTTACATAGCCCAGTGAAAAGCAGATGTAACAAAACTAAGGGGGTGGAACTATGTAAGTACATACATGTATGCATACCTGCACACATTAGTACATATATAATGGTAGGGAATGCCTTCTTTTTTTCTTCTTTTAATTATGCAGAATTATAGAGAAGTTTATGTCAAACTTTTTAGAGGACCAGGAGAAAACACTGTATTGCAAACAACATCTGCAGTGAGAACAGAATAATTTTCTTCCTGGTATCTCCTCCTCAGAGGATACAAAAGATTCTTGTTTACCTGCTTGTTTCTAGTCTTGCTGATTTTTTTTCCTTTAATTTTCTGTTTTTAATGGAATATGTCTGCCAAGCTCTACCTGGGGGACTGTGTTTCTCAATGTTTTCCATCCTGTCACCGAATGCCTGTCATTCAACAAAGCTTAGCTTTTGAATTTTTTTGTCTGTATGGTAGCAGTTATGCTGTTCATTAGGAACATAATCTTGAAGGGTGACTTGCTGTCTGTCTCTTAGTAATTTGATTTAGAAGATGAAATTCAAAATGCGTGCATGTTCCACTGTACCTCTCAAACAACCTAGTCTTTGACACAATAAGTAATGATCATCTGGGTCTTCTCATAGAAATGGATAAAAAAAAATCTATTAGAGGGAATTTTCAAAATGCCAATCAATAAAGTCATGATTGTAATAAAAGTTTGAATCTTTTAAGCATTTAAGCTGCAGGTACTTTACCACTGTAATTTTCTCCCACTAACCAAATATAGGAGCTAAGGAGCCCTTCCTATCCAGTCTTAGTGTTCTTCCACTCACTTCAGAAATGGAAATGCTTTCTGTACAATCTTCTTCCCTTCAAGACTGACGGAGAAGCAGGCTCAAAAGGAGCTCTTTCCTGGTTATCCCAGACATCATCATCTTTATGGGACCTGCAGCTTGTTAAGAAGCCTTATTCATTATTCACATAGGTGTACAAAAAGAAACTAAAGACTCTCAAATGGTCTCTCAAATGTGTGTGTGGGAGCAACTGAAGCTCTGTAATCCTCACATACATAAAAGGACTGGACATGTCTTTGGGATCTCTCTTGTGGAGTTTCTTACCTGACTCTCTATGGTTACAGTGTCAAAAGAATGCATGTGACTGTACTGTGATTGATGTAATTTGTTTTCTGTTTGAGCTGCATTATATCTTCCTGCCCCTTGTGATCTGCTGCAGGATTTTGCTTCTTTTTCTTTTCTTTTTTTTTTTTTTTGTTTTATGCCAACCCTTATTTCAAAATTTGA
>NDXB01002607.1:20003-38551 GCA_002631895.1 Agapornis roseicollis
TTTTTTTTTTTTTTTGCTTAATGCCAACACTGATTTCAAAATTAGATTTTTAAAATGCAGCATGAAATTAGACCCTTTTTATGATATGCTTTTTATATAATTGGTAACAGTCCACTTGTAATGGTTGAGGTTGGCATGACCATTTGTTACATGACAGCTACTCATCTCCAACTATGTGGTCTGACCATTTATTGTCAAGAAACTGTCCTCCTTTTTTCCTTGATAATTTTGTATGGACCAGAATATTCTCAAATTTTCTGAATAATTTTTGCCTAGCCGTTTGCAATATCCTGTGGTCGCCACTGGTATGGATTATACCTTTTCAGGCTCTTGTGCAACCTTCCCTAATTGTCCGTAGGCATCGCTTGTCTTCAGGTATCTTTCAAGTACTGCATTCACCTCCTCTCTACCAGTCTTAAGGATGTAGAAGAGGTGTTGTGTCTATACTGTCACTGAGATTGGGCTATATACTACAATGAAGAATAACCTGACTGGCAAGGCCTTATTCTAGGAGTTGAAGTTAAGAATATATTTACAAGAAAAATGATCAGAGTAAGAATAAATATTCCTTATGCAAGTAGTAATCCTTTGGTCATGGCCTTACAAGTTCTCAAAGTTAAATAGTACTTTTCAGAAGATTAATAATTTTGAGATAATTCCCTACCTAAAGAGTCTCTCCAATATGTTCCTGCAAACACTTTGCTGTGATGAACCGTTTCTTCCCAAAGAACATTTCCATCAAGGAATTCCCAACTGGCCTAGTACTCAGAAAAATGAAACACTCATGTACCAATAGGACAAACATGTAAGGAAGAGAGATGTTCTCATTAGATTTCATTAGCACAGTGTGATATCACCAGATTTCAGTATCTGAGCTGACAGAGATGATTTAGAGTGCAAATAAATTATTAGCATAATTAGATTAGACATACCATGGTGCAATTAGAATTGCCTCTGTCAGACCATTCTTCATTAACAGAACTTGTTCAGAACATACTGTCTGCTTCCTGCTTCTCCTAGACTAATGAGTTACCTGTATGGGTGTTTTGATTGCTTAATTATTTTCATTGTTCCCCATTAACACCTTTCTGAACTGAAATATACTGTCACTCAGAAAAAAGGCTGTGGAATTGACCGGGATTCAGGAGAGATGGAGTCCAGACATCTGCTAGGCTGATGGCAGTACGGGTAGAGAACAGCCTGGAATAGAGCAAACGTGAAGGAGTTAACAGACTTACTGTGAGAGGAGGAACATATCAACTAAACTGGCCCTTGGAGACAGATCTTGCTGCTTACAAACAGAACTGAGAAATGGATCTGAGATAAAGGAGGAAACATACTGGAGTTGGAGGGAAGGAAAAGATGAAGGACAGGGCAGGAGTCCTTTTATGATTATTATTTTCTTTTTAATAACAAAATGTCATGGTCTTGTAGTGATATTCTGATGTGACAATTCAAAGATCTATATGGGCTTTGGCTTTCTAAGTCTTTAAATTAAAGCTGTTCATGTAATAGACTTTTTGCTTTGGCTGAAATGAAAAAAGTGAATTTAAAGTTTGTTTAGTGAAAGAACCTCAAACAAATGCATCTTTGGAGATGTCAGTTGAAATGTTTGTTAAACTTTCCTTTGGAAAAGTCAATTTGGGAATGAAAAATGCCATTTCAAATAAAAATAAAAGTTGACATTAAATGAAATGTCAAAACAGAATGAGTCAACATTTCTAAAATATCTCCATTTCTCAACAGTTTTCATCTGAAGCTATTTGCCAAATGTGGAATGAAGGCAATTTCCAGCTCCTTCTACCTAGACTGACGTCATGCTACATTTATTTTATGACCTATTATTTGCCAACAATTTTGGCCAGTACTAGACTGGCTTTTCTGTGATGGAGTCCTACAAAATCACCTCTCTCAGTGCTTAGATGTAGTTCTACCTCTAGGAGAAACTGCTTGCTCGTGCATGCTGACAGAACAGAAATTCAGCACCCAGTGAAACCCAGTGCCTTCAGTTGACAATGTATGTCTAGTTGAGATGAGCATATTGAAAAGAATTCTGTTACAGTATTACCAGAACCTATGATTTTTAATCTTACCAAAAAATATTATGTACATATTTTTTTTTCTGTTTAGCTTTGGTGAAAATGCTATCATCAGCTTTCATCTCAGTGACTAAGAGTTCAGCTTTGCACAGTTATCCCCTCTAATCTCCTCCCTGACCTTTCCAGTAAATAAAAGAGTGGTAGTTCCTTTCGAAACTAGAAGAGAAAGAATAGCCTGTCAATAGACTTCTGGTAACACCTGCATGCTTCTTGGATAAAAGGCCCAAACAAGCGAAAAAGCTGACTAAGTTGCCTTGCAACTTCTAATATACACCCTTAAACGCAGAATCATTAGTTCCTTCAGCTTGTTTAATCATTATTCAGTTGTATCAGACTTTTTATCATAATTAAGCTTCTATGAACTCTTGAAAATTTGGTCTGGCAAAAATTCTCAATTCCTTCATAACTACCAGACAAATCAGGATTTGTGCAGATTATTTTGCCAATTAGAATGTCAGTGGTTTAAGAATCTCTTCTTGGACTTAATGTGTCATTCAGAGAAATTTCTTCCTCCAACTAATTCTGACAGCCGCATTGATCTAAAGGAAATAATAATGATTTTCAGTGAATTTAAAAATTTAAGTAATTTTCCCATGCAATACTGGGTGAAGGGATAATCTGTTCTGTTATATTCTACATTTGATGCATCTCTCAATTCTGTGCAATAAATTGATACAATTTATGTATTCTTGTAATATAAAAGGATGGATTCATATGGTACTTAAAGGTGGTACAAAGAGGCAGACATAAAATTCACCAATCAGTTTTATTTGATATATGATTGCTCAAGGACTTTGGCCATAGATATATTCTTTTAATATAACATCATAATTGCATTTAGTGCAAAATCAGGTATGACATTATGTGATGTTGCTCATGTTGCTTTTCTGTTCTTCTGCCAATTTGCCAGCTGCAGTAGAAGATGTTCTTTCTGAACCTGGCATTTCAACCCTAATTAGGAGTGCTTGTGCTGTTAGTTTGTTCAGAGCCATTCTATGAGCACACTGTATGAAGCTTTTTCAGTCCTCTGCTTCAAATAATTAAATGGGTTGGTGGTTTCTTTGCAAGATTTTCAGTTAAAGAGTTAAGCTTATTTCCTGTAGTGCTTTCCTCTGTATTGTTTCTTCAGTCTCTTCATTCTATTGGACCTGAGTATTAGATGTGCCACACTTGAATACGCTATTATTAAAGATACACTATCCAGATGATAAGCAGATATTTTTCATGCAACTTATGAGACCAGTAAATCAATTTCAAAATCAGTTTTACAAAGCTGAGATTTGTTTGCAGCAGTCACCTCAAACAATAAAGCATCTCATTTATAATATAGAGTGTATTTAATCCTATGTATAATTTATGGGTGTATCAATTTGTTCATTAGAAGTCTGATGAGAAAGCAGAGGAATTAGAGACAGACAGAAATCCACCTTACTGAAATATTGTTCCTTCATATTCATGGTTTAACTAACCATTGACTACAATGCACCCTATATTTAATGCTAACATACCCTTAAATAATAGAAGATATATAGTAACTTTTCTAATTTTCTTTATCTTATAGTATGGACTATATTAACCCACATGAGCTGCAGAGCACCCTATACAGTGTATTCCATATTGCAAAAGAAATAAGTAAGTAGAAACTCTGGAGTCTCCTTGAGCTGATTGTCAGAGATACATCCTTAAAACAAAGCTTAATAGGATTTTGAATGAAAACATTCAAAGATTCAGAACTGACTCGAGATTTTGTCTGGGAAATGTGTTTGTAACATGCTACTAATACCCTAATTCTGTAGTCAGTCAGAATGATGAAACTTTGTGGAAGAATTTGTTTTCTTTGTGGAACCTAATACTTGGATACCTTTCCATATTTGTCTGAACCATCCCTTAGAAAGATGTTACCTACTTCTAACTTTTTGACGATTTCCTCCTAGAAATAAGTAAGTTTTCTGGACAGTGTCTTGCAAGATGCTACATTTTTTTTTCCTGACAAATTTGTTTTAAAGAACTTCATTTTTGACATTATTGTTGAATTTCTCTGCTAAGCTCCTATTTACTCAAAAACTCCCTAAGAAACTTTGATTCCTCTTTTTAAAATTTTGGAAGAAAACTTTTATGGCATAGGAAGAAGTGCTTTGTGTTTGCTTCTTTGTGGGGTAGTTTTGCTGTCATTATTAGTCTTGCCCAACTTCATCAATTACCTGAAAATTAATTACCCCAAACACTTTTCTAAAATCAAGCTTGCAATATTGCATTCAACAGATTTAGGCTTTAAGAAGTCAACTTTTAAAGTTCATGCTTAGTAGCACTATGTTTCATATACTCTTATTTTCAGTATTGAAAGTAGGAATGCATAAGAATTATATTAAGAAGCCATTCTGGGACCTTCAGGATGCATATAATTCTAGAAGTGATGCACACATTATTCTTTGGCTGGAGATTCAGCTATTTGTCTAGTCAAGTTGCTGTCTCTTGCTGACTTCCAGCAGAGGATCTCCATACAGAATTCATGTAGTTTGCAGTGTTCTGCATTGGCAAGCGGCAGGAAACTGTCAAAAAAAAAGTTTCATTCTTACTCTGTTTCAGGGCTAAGGATTTACACTAGAGACCTTATGCAGTTTGTTTTATCCCCTTTGGGAATAGCTAACTCTTTTAAATTGCTTTTTGCTGATTTTTGTATCTCAATGAGTTTCATTGAGTATACGTTTCAAATGCAAGAGGCAGAAACCCTCTTCTCTTGAAATTTTTTGAAATCTAGAGAACAGTGCTGTAACTACAAATCTTCTCCTGTTACAGCATATCCTTCCTCTTATAGAAATAGCCTTCATCAGCACATAACTGAAAAGAGCAAGTTAGGTTCATAGAACAGTATGTGGGAAGTGTTTCGTATGCACTTTTCATGTTAAAGATCCCAAGGCTCACATTTCAGTACTGCTGCCTTTAGAATTATTAACACCCCAGGACTTCTTAATGATAGGAGTTGTGGCATTCCAGTTTCAGGTAGCAAGTCTCAGGTATTCAAGAATAAAACTGCAGATGCAAAGAAATAGCAGTAGAGACACACTGGCACTTTCTGATGAATGCTCAACTTCCAAATATTTATGCTGCTTAAGCAGGAAAATAGAAAAAAATACATCAGGATAATCATTCTGAGCTTAAAAATTGATGAGTGTTTATTAATGTTGAAGAAGTAGAGAAGAATATTGAAGAAATTAAGAATATTAATACTGAATAAATCCTTTTATTTTGGATGTGAATGAAATTGTAGAATGGTAAATTAGCTAGTATCAAGTTGGATGGTTCAGGGTAAGGGAAGGATGAATGAAAGACACAGAATAAGTCTTAGCTTCAAGACAGGAAGATGCACCAGTTTGATTGGTATCGCAATTGTAACTGGTTGTTTGTGCTGCCATAGAAAAATCTTACCAATAATGTTTTAATATATATATCCCCTTCAGCAACTGTCCTTGAAAAAACAATGGTTTTTTTTCCAGGCTATGGAGGAATTTAGGACTGCTTAACCTTGGCAAAACTTTTGTGTACATAAACTTGTTTGCAGTGGTAAAATTAACTTTCCACTGGAATGAAAGGCAGAATTACAGTAAGGCAAGCATACAGATTTCATTTTCAAAAACATGGACAGTGATATCTCATGTTTTGTCCATATTTTGCTTGCTCTCTAGAGCCTCCTGCAACCTCTCTGATAGGCACAGTGCATAAGCCATATAGATGCGGTTAAGCAATGGAACTGAGCTGTGGAAAGACAAAACAGTCTAAAGTAACTCCACTGACCAGCCTGGTCACCATCATTAAGCATCCAGAGACTTGTCAGTGGTTCTTGCTTATGCAATCTATAGAGCAACAAAAGATTGATTTTCTGACCCTATGTCTGAGCAGTATATCCAACTACTAGTGTGTCAGGATGGACCGTGAATAGACTACAGTGTTCAGAAGCAGTGTTGGTGATGCTCTAGAACTAGTAAAAAATAAAGAGTTAAATGCTGAGACTCTGTGACAGAAATGTGCTGAGTAATATTGCTGGAGTACTGTTTAATCTCTTCAACATTTGGGGGAGAGAAATGTACTTGAAGGACCCAGATAGAGTGCAATGAGTGCACTCATTACCATTGTGCTTTGATATGTAGATCAAAGACTTTCTGCATCTAGAAGTGCAAGCTTCCATTGAAGTCCATACTGAACACCTGCTTGATCATGTGCAACTGATTATATTACACGTTTCATGTCTTTGAGGAGTACATTTAAGAACCAAGAGTGCTCAGTGTTTATTGGTATAATGATATGAAAAACTGCTATAGCACAAACTGCTATAGCACTGAAATCAGACATTAGGGCTTAGAAGTATCAAAGAAAAATCTGTATTATAAGCACAGAAATTGTCTATGGTTTTACAATTTATCCATCCACACAGTAAAATTAAATCTATGTAGTAATATTACATGCATTATTCCCCTAAAAGTAATTCAATTGAGTAATTTCTTGTATGTATTTACCATGTATTTTCCAATGTATTTATTCTTTTTGTGTGTAAAGTGTCCTAGATATTTCCCAGATTAAATAAAAAGAGTTGTGGTCAATGGCTCAGTGTCTGGCTGGAGGCCAGTGACGAGTGGTGTCCCTCAGGGATCGGTGTTGGGACCAGTCCTGTTCAACATCTTTGTCGCTGACATGGACAGTGGGATTGAGTGCGCCCTCAGCAAGTTTGCCGATGACACCAAGCTGTGTGGTTGGGTGGATACACTGGAGGGCAGGAATGCCATCCAGAGGGACCTTCACACGCTTGTGAGGTGGGCTGATGCCAACCGCATGAAGTTCAACCATGCCAAGTGCAAGGTCCTACACCGGGGTCGGAGCAATCCCAGGCACAGTTACAGGTTGGGCAGAGAAGAGATTCAGAGCAGCCCTGCGGAGAAGGACTTGGGGGTGGTGTTTGATGAGAAACTGGACATGAGCTGGCTTTAGTGTGCACTCGCAGCCCAGAAAGCCAACGGTATCCTGGGATGCATCCAAAGGAGCGTGACCAGCAGGTCGAAGAAGGTGATCCTGCCCTTCTACTCTGCTCTTGGGAGACCTCACCTGGAGTATTGTGTGCAGTTCTGGTGTCCTCAACATAAAAAGGACATGGAGCTGTTGGAACAAGTGCAGAGGAGGCCACGAGGATGATCAGGGGACTGGAGCGTCTCCCATACAAAGACAGGCAGAGAAAGTTGGGGCTGTTCAGCCTGGGGAAGAGAAGGCTGCGTGGAGACCTCCTAGCAGCCTTCCAGTATCTGAAGGGGGCCTCTAGGGCTGCTGGGGAGGGACTCTTCATTAGGGACTGTAGTGACAGGACANCTGAAGGGGGAGGGCTGCTGGGGAGGGACTCTTCATTAGGGACTGTAGTGACAGGACAAGGGGTAACGGGTTCAAGCTTAAACAGGAGAGGTTTAGATTGGATCTAAGGAAGAAATTCTTTCCTGTGAGGGTGATGAGGCACTGGAATGCTCAGGGAGGTTGTGAATGTTTCCTCCCTGGCGGTGTTCAAGGTCAGGCTGGATGAAGCCTTGGGTGACATGGTTTAATGTGAGGTGTCCCTGCCTATGGCAGGAGGGTTGGAACTAGATGATCTTAAGGTCCTTTCTAACCCTAACTATTCTATGATTCTATGATTCTAAAAGTTAATGAGCATAATATTTGTCTACAGTTTGTACACCAGAGTGTTACAGCTTCAACAGCAGTAACTGGCCTAGGTTCAATTAAAGGTCTTTTAGAAAATAAAGATGGGGTTTTATTTGAGATTTCAGCTAGTATCTTACTGACTACTCCTGATGACCTTCTTCTCTTCTACATGCTTGGTGATGACATACAGAATTATCTGTATTCCATCACCTTTCCAGTGATGGAGGTGAGGCTGACTGGCTGGTGGTTTCCCAGGTCCTCTTTCTTGCCCTTTTTGTAGATGAGAGTAACATTGGCCTTCCTCCAGTCTTTGGGCACTTCTCATGTTCTCCATGTCCTCTCCTGTTCTACGTGATTTGTTAAAGGTAATGGAGAGCAGTAGAGCAACATCTGCCAGCTCCCTCACACCCATGGGTACATTTCATCAGAACCTGATACTTACACATGGAGTGAAATATTGGTAAGTTCTGCCCTGGCTCAGGGCAGGACTCTTAAGGCAGCACCTAACATGAAGCTTCAAATGCATATTTTTCATCACCAGTGGAAATCCTGATATGGAACTTATTTAAGAAGAGGTTGATAAATGACTGAGGTCCTCAGTGGATTGTGACGTATGCTTACCCAGGAGAAATAGAAAGCTGATGAGCTGTGCTTAGGCTGAATCTGCTGAGCTTACACAATAACAAAATAGAAATCTCAGCCCCTTCAGAAAAGGACTCTGTCAAGTAGCTAAGGCTTCTAGTTCATGTTTTAGTTTTGCATATAATCCTGTGAAAACCTCCAAACCTAGCAACAGGTGCCACTTGTTAGAATCAATGTGCCTTTATTTCCACCTATGACTAAGAAAAGTACAATCACGAAGTGAGTTCTAGCATGTAATGCAAGCAAACAATGTGGTGTTTACAGCTTCTGCTTTACAGTTACAAATACCAATCACTTATTTGTTGTTCCTTGAAAGACAAGCTCATCTTTCTCTGAAAACTGCCTCGAGGTGGCCACTTGCAGCAGGTCTAATTCCCATTAGGTTATTGATTTGGAAGAATGGCTTATGTTCCATATAGGGTACAGTGCGCAGCTTTGCTGTAGGTGTTGTCAGCAGATAGAGGGTATTTCTTCTGTCATGCACCATGTTCCTGGATTACAAATGCATGACTTACACATGCGAGAGTGCTTTACCTCCATGTCTCAGAAACCTGGTGCCTCTGGTGAGCAGGTGTGATCAAGTTTTGCTCTTAGTGTGATCAGAGTGAAGACTAGAGGAGGATATATGTATGTAACAGGGGAATAGGGGGACTGTGAAACACTTTCTCTGTTCATAGTCTGTGCCTTACTGTGATATGATAAGATCAGCATGGGGTTAAGTGCACTTTCTGTAGTATTGAAAAATTGCAGTTAAAGTGTTTTCCTAGTGCTTGAAGGAAGAATAGGTAAAATGTCCGGATGAAGGTAGTGCTACCCAGACAAGGTGGTTTTCTTCCTCTCTTTCCTCTTGCCCAACACTCTCCTTTCTATCTTTATCCAGCATCCCCTCTTTCCCTACTGCTCTCACAGTTGCTGCATAGTATCTCCTTTCTCACCCTACCTTCTGCATGTCATCGAGTGCTTTTAAACATTTATCACCTACCAGCAAAAAGCTATCAATGCCATCTCCTACTGCCATTGTAATGACTCCAAGTTCTGTCTGTCTTACCAGCTACCAGGAAGAAACTTAACTCTATCCCAGCCAAAACCAGAACATGATCTTCTTTGAAGGCCTCCAATGCCTGGCCAGCATAACGTATGTCAATATATCTACCATCTCCTACTTCTGTCTCCTGATTTTTGTTTAATGTGCAACCTTAATAACACAGTAGTTTAGCAATCAATTACAAACTTCATTATTGTACATGTCTACAGAAGAATATTCTTGCATAGATTGTAGTCTGGTAGTAGGTTTTCCCCTTGCTTTTTTTCCTTATACTTTCAAATATCCTACACTGAAGTGAAGAGGCAATGCACTTATATTCCCTAAATTGTTTCTCTCCTGAGCATTATTCTGCGGGACAATAGGGCAGTGACAGATAATCACACAGGGCTGCTTCAAAATTAAAAGCCTTTCCCTTTCTCCCTAATAAATATTCAGTGACAAACCAAAGATGAAGGAAACTGATGGACACAGATGGAGCCAACCTGAAGTGTTGGATAAAAATAATTTTACCATTTAAAGGGAAGATTATCACCTTTAAAATTTTCAGCTGTATCCAGAAGGGATTGCATGGTTTCTACAGTGCCAGGGTAGAGACTTCTGGAGAACAATTAAATTTTATTCACAACAGTAGCTTTCTATTTATCATATTTTTCCCATCCATATTATGCCAGTAAATATGACTTTCCGTATTTTTACAATAGATTAATATATCAAGAGACATGTTCATGTCAATCACCCATTTCTCAAAGCAGTATAAAATGGATTATTTACTAAAAGTACATGCACTTATACAATTAATTTGCTGTGGATATTCTGTAGTATTGTATTGTAGTAACTTGTAGAGTGGCTGTGCATTGACCTTTAAAAAGCTGACCTGAGTCTCAGCTCCAGCATCCCTGAAGACTGAACAAACTAATATAGAACTAGACCTGAATAAACAGCATAATAAGTAGACATTGATGTGACCTACTGTTATGGTTAAAGCTGGACTAAAACTTCAGTGTGTGGAAAATGCAGTTTAAAGCTGACGCTTGAAAGGAGTAAAATAAAATAATGAAGGCTGTTCTTAGGTACCAGCTTCAATTTAGCTATGATCAGTTGTGGTTGTGTTGTGGTTTAAACCCAGTTTCTACTCACTCCCCCTTTTCCTTTCCTTCCCCCCCCCAACCCCCTTCCTCCCCGCTCCTGGAGGGATGGGGAGGAGAATCAAAGTAAATGCAACTCCCACAGGTTGAGATAAGAACAGCCCAGTAACTAAGATATAACACAAATCACTGCTGCTACCACCAATAATAATAACGATAAAAAAATAACAAGGGAAGTGAGTGCAATACCACCTGCTGAAAATGAGCCCAACTGGGAAACGTGAGTGTCCTTCCGGGTAACTCTCAGTTACATCCTGGGCATGATGTGCTGTGGTATGGAATACCTCTTTGGCTAGTTTGGGTCAGGTGTCCTGTCCCTGCTTCCCCCTGACCTCCCCTCCTCCCTGGCAGAGCATGAGACTCAGAAAGTCCTTGATCAGAATAAACATTACTTAGCGACAACTAAAACCACTGGTGTTATCAGCTATGTTCCAGCGAGAGTCAAAACATAAAAACTGAATCAGCTACTAAGAAGGAGAAATATTGACTGCTACTGCTGAACCCAGGACAGGTTGAAAACTAAGATTTTAATAAGCACTCCTAAATAATTTGGTAATTTGTTTTCATTCCTGATGGACAGCTGTCTGCTGACTGACACTTTTATTGTCTGCCCCAGATAATAAGAAGGATTGAATGAGCTCTAGAGGCTGAACTACATCATTGTTAGTGATCCTTTTAGCCAGAATTAAGATAAATTTCAGGGTCAAAAGTAAGATAAATTTCAGTTTTTCCATTTAAAAGTGAGATGAAGTTTTTCCGATTTAGAGTGACTGATCTGATACTGGCTATGGACAGGATGTCTGACAAACCTAACTTTCATCAGAAAGCACAAGTGTGAATAGCCTGAAGTATTTCTCTGGAAACATCATGGATTCAGTGAAACCTCAACAAATCTAGATAGGGTCTGGAGATCCAGCATGCTATGACTATCGTGTAAATTAGACCCAGGAGTCTTTTATGGCCTTAAGGGAAACTGCTCATATTATTTACTACCCCATCCTGAAGAGGATGCAGTTGTTAACTGCTAGCACTGAACCTTCCAGTAGGTGCCTTGTACTAGCTGTTGCACTTTCCCAGGAAAAATGTTGGAGAAGTGCCAGTTGGAGTAACTAGCATGCCATGAGTGACTCTGCCTGTTTATCAGTACAAACATTTTGCTGCCTTTATTTACTGCTGTGGACACAGTCTGTCCATACCTACAAGAAGCAGCATGCTGCTGCTCCAGCTCACAGGTGGCTTTTTGGGCAAAGAGCTTCAAGTTAGGTTCTTGTAATGGGTTTAGACAGGTGAGAGACTCAAGGCATGTTGCAATGCAGCCTGGATCTGCCAATGTCGTGAGCTGACCATGTCTGCAGAATCGGTGTTTACTTCTGAGTCACTTGTCCCGGGCTCCCTTTACAGGTAGTGAATATCTTAAGTTATGAGTCACCCAAAACCAAAATACATGAACTGTTCATTACAGGACCTATTTCTTACCGCTGGCTATAAAGAGAGACTGGGTGGCCTACTAGCGCTTGAAGTGGGATGCTATGATTACCACTCCCGGTCCTGTGCTTTCTGAGCATGAATCAGCAGCTGAGATCCAGGAAGATTTTTGGTTCAATGGAATTTTGGGAAGGTTTCTATTTCATGTGGGTATCCAACTTAACTGGCTTTTGAGAAAAATGAAGTTTTATGTGAATTAAAATACCAGCTTTTTGGACAGAATTATATTGGATCTTTGTAGAGACAATGACTAATCGTGGCATAAGACTCTGAAGCTTAGGTCTTCTCTATTTTTGTCATTCCTTGAAACATCCAGTACTCCAGAAATAAAAATGATGCAACGATTTTAATGACACTTTCTTCTTTGCCTTTTTGCCTCTTTCCCTACTGTTCTAATTTTAATATTCAGAAGCCAATCTGAGCCCCCTATACCAATAATTTGCAGTGCCATATTGACACCAAATTCTTCCAAGTTTTACTGCTAGTTCTCAAAGGTCCTCACTGATGGCTGCTGCTAATCCCTTTTCTGGAACATTGAAAAAGTCAGAGAAAATGATTCTGGACTTTTCCTGGGATCAAGGAGCCAGTCCCAGCAAGTACAACTTTGAAAAAATGCTTTATTACAAAGTAGGAGGTCAAATGAGGCTTGCACAGTGTCAAATAGTCAAACAGGGTCGTGAATAGAACATTTGAGGTCATCTTCTGATCCGTTAAAATTAGGCTTTGAGTGGTTTTAAAGACTTTGATGTTATGATAAGTTCAGTTAACCAATTCTATATTACAGTGGTTTAAGTTAGGAGTTTCTCCAACATACATTTTAATAAAAAGTAGTCTAACACACACACACATGCAGAATCAAAGCATTTACTTCTTCTGTGCTTACAGAAATTTGAAATGGCAATAATATAAAATGCACCTTTTGGAAGAAACTGAAATATTTTAATTTATAGAAGATTTCTTAAAAATAGTTACTGATGTCAAAATTGGCTAATTTATAGGAAAGCTTCAATAATAATTTTTATTTACTTATTTTGAGGGTGTTTTATATTTATTTTTATCTGCTACCCACAAAAAACCCAAAAAATCCACTCACATTGCACACAAAACACAATCCTTCAGTAGCTGTGACCTGTACTGGCCAGGACTTGAAATTATTTTCTTGTGTTACATGAACAAAACCAGCTGTGGAACTCATTGGTACAAGATACTCTTCTGGTCAAGAATTTAAAAACATTCCCAAAGAGATTTGAGATTTACTATTAGTAAGAGTAGTATTTGCAGTTATATATTTAGTACTACAAATGGCCTGTGGAACTGATTGTAGCTTATGCCTGAGAGCTAAACCTTTTCAGGAATAAAGGATAATAGATGAAGGACGAATTATTTTATATGTGTCTCCCAAGGTATTCTTGCATTTTCAACCTTATAGTACAGTTGGATGTAGAAAACCAAAGATGAATTATGCCTCTGTACACATTCACATTTGTCTTCATACTGAATATTGCATGCACTCAAGTCCCCTCATCTCAGAAAGCATGCATTAGGACCAGTGCAGGTTTAGAGAAGGTCAACAAGTGCAATCAAATATGTGGCTAGTCTCTCATATGAGGAGTGACCGAACAGGTCCTCAGTCTGTAAGAAATGACTTTGGGATGTAGAATTATAAATGGCATGAAATGGACAGAGAGAGATTAATTTGTCCAATACAAAACACAGGAAAAAACCAACCTTGTGGGAGCTGGGTTCAAACAAAGCAAAGGCAGATTTTTCTCCAAGCAACAGATAGCAGCCTTGTGTAAATACTTGCAAAAGACGTTGTGAATACAAGAAGCTTGAGTAGCTAGAAAGAATGACAGGAAAAGTATTCGGATAAGAGATCCATTGTGATTTACCAAACAGACATGCTATGGTAAGCTTAGGAAATACCCTGAATGAAAATTGTTTTGGCCTATGAAAATATTAGAAAAGAAAGTTACATACTTTCCTTGTTTTTACACCTCCCTAGCTATGTTCTTTAGCTAGATGGACTCTTGTTCTGAACCAGAGGAATTCCTATGTTCTTATGCTGGGTCTGATCCTGAAGGATAATTGATAGCTTTCTCTATGCAAACCTGTGGTCTCAAAACAACAAATGGTACATGCATTGATTTTTACTGCAAAAAAGTTGACAAAAGTAAACTAAAATAAACTCCTCAGTGATGCTTCTGGTTTCTTGTAGGCCCTATGATTTCTCAGCCTGCCACTGAGCAGGTAAGGGTTGCAGCCATTAGTTGACAGATCACCCTGGTTGCATTTACTGTGAATCTTACACAGAAAGTTTTCTTACTCTGGTACAGAGAATTAGAGAAGTCGATACAAGAGTGATGCCACCACTTCAGAGTGAAATCTGACACTGACTATGCCACAAACTACTGGAGACAATGGTCTTGGATCCATTGCATCAAATGAGACAACATTGGCTTCAAAACAGTGTGTCTCTAGTTAAAAGAATCATTAGTCAAATAAAACTGAGTTTTTTGCTTTGGCAAAATATCAGGTCTCCTATCTTTGGCTGATGAACTGTTAAATAAAGAAACATTTCATGAACCATGCAAAAACAAAAAAAAAAAGAAGAGAGAAAGAGGAAGTCTATAATTGGTCCAGGTGATTCACTTCCAAAATTCTGTAGATAAACATATGGAATGTTTTTAAGTATTCTGGTGTGTATCTTTGAGACCTTAGAAATAATCTGAGTAGATAACTTAAGTGTCACTAATACTATTAAGGATTTTAATAGTCATTAATTCAGCTGTGTTAACTTGAAAGTAGTGAGAAGCAGTATACTTACCAATTTTATTCTTAAAATATTTCAGAAGGTTGCTGGTGCTAGCATATTTGAGTTTTACATGTGCCTCAGCATTTCTGTAGGTTAATAATATCCTGAAGGCCACAGGATTTCCTTTTGGTTTCCAAAATTACATATGCGTTATTGCAAATGAGTCTGGCCACAAAGGAATCCGTAATGAAAACATCAGAGGGAATTAAAGTGCTTCTTATAATACTTGAGCTTGCTCCATTAATCTGAGGGCAAAATGAATTGAAGCACTACGTTCCCAGATGGTATTAGGGATCAAATGGGCAGCTCTGTCCCAGCTTGACTATTTTTTCACTGTAAGTATTTTTTGCTGGGGGAGTGGGTCAAGTCCAGGGGCAGCAAATCCATAGTGAGTAATTGAAGTCCCTGAGTAATATTTTAATGCAAGTTTTAATCTTTCTGCAGATCACTGTTAACTAGCAAGAGAAGTAGAAAAATTAAGAATGTACACATTACACTACCTTGAGAGGAGAGTAAAAGAGCATGAGAATCTTTTGCTGTGGAATCATTTGGCTTTAAAGAGCTGTCTTCTCACATCTATATGCACGACTTCATTGCAAATTCATTGATGTCTGACGGGTGCCTGAATACCATCAGGTAGCATAATATTTATAACAAGTGTTATGTTAATTCTGGTTGTCAAAGATATGGATAAAACAGTAGCTTTAGTTAAGCCAGCTGATCCACCTGGGAAAAAACAGACAAAATTTCAAATCTGAAGTAGGAACAGCAAACTTGGAACTAGTACTTATTAAAGCAGTTAAAAGGAGCAGATCTGCCACCACACTGTTCGTGTTTTATGGAGAGATTTGAGTGCAATTTTATTTATTTGTAATGAAGAAACATCTAGATGCCCTGAGTGTAACTTTCTGGAAAAGAAAGGTCTCAATTAGCTTCTTCAAATAATATATTCAGGTTTAAGCAGACTGCTCTCATACTTGAAACACCTTTGACTTATTCATGGTGACTGGGGTGTATTTACACCCAGTATTGTAAGTACATACAATTCTACTCTTGCTGTCCTGCAGGTGGATGTGAATTCTCTTTACCCTTGTTACAAGATGGAAAAATCTATCAGTGTCATATGACTGTGCTATATGACACTGAATCTGAATATATACCACACTGGAAAGCTGGATTTGTTTGTCTATAGTGGGGTCTGCACTAGTGTGGATACACAACATTATCAGTCTGGAACTCAGACTGGAGTTCAATGGGTTTGTGCATGGCAAAAGGAAAACATAACTATATATCCAAATTATTTACTTGGATGTGAAAATGACAGTTCTGAGAAGTGTTGGGATTAGGATGGTGGAAGTCTGTGTGCATTGAATGGCAAAGCTGAACCCATAATTGTGCTCAACAATAGGGCTCTGCCTAAGCTGCTGAGCTATGATTTTGTGGTCTTTCAAAGCAGGAAACATTAAAGAATGGGTGAAGTTTTGGCTTCTTTTCCTGAGACTTCTAGTGTATTTCTGTAGAAAACACTTTCCTGAAAAATAGCATAGGCAGAGCTACAGTTAAAAGCTGTCAGGCATATCTTTCATATAAAAGCACTTTTCAAACTGGCAATATCTCATTTGTTAGTCAGCATGTTCCTTGGGAATGACCTGGATTGACTTCCCTAGAAACAAGTACAGAAACCTTTCTGATCTTGTCAGTGAAGAAGGTGGGGAGGAAGCAATAGAGCACAGGTTCCCCTGCAGCCTGTGGTGCAGACCATGGTGAGGCAGGCTGTGCCCCTGCAGCCCATGGATGTCCATGGTGGAGCAGGTATCCACCTGCAGCCAGGGCAAGATACTACAACAGAGCAGAAGTATGCCTGAAGGAGGCTGTGACCCTGTGGGAAGCCTGTGCTGGAATCTTTTTTGCCTTCTGTTTTTTCTTGCTTTCTTCTTGGGCTGGTTTTGTTTCCCTCTGCTCATTAATCTTTCTTTGCCTTTCCCTTTCTTCCTCTTTTATTTTTCTTTCCATGCAATTCACTCTTACTGCCCCTCGTTTCTTTTTTACTTTTTATTTTCCCCTTTGACTGACCACTAAAATCCTCACATCAACCTTTGATTGCTGCTGCTTGGTTGATCCTTCTTGCAGCCACTGGCACTAGTTCTGCCCAGTTTGCTGCTTGTTGTATATCCACAGCCAAGGCAAGCAGAAAACAAAGATTTGAAAACCCCATAGTATTACACAGTGTGATCCTAGGGGTTGCATTCAGATTGTTGGATCAATCAACTCTGGAAAGCGATACAAGCAGTTCATGCCTTCTACTATCCAGACCTTGTCTTCCAACCTAGACAGAAGTACAGGGGATCTGGCTCAGACCTGCAGTACACTTTCAGCCCTAGTATATGCTCACAATAATGCTATAATTTTTACTCTATGTATAGGGGGACTGACTGGGACAATGTGCTGTCCAAACCATTAGCTAATCTTAGACTTTAGAAGAGGTACCTAGGTCCATCTCAGACACCAGAAGAGATGGATTGAATGCAGCCATGGGACTGGGAGCGAGCACCAGCAGTATTTCTGAGTTTCTTCAGGATTTTCTTACAAAGCGGTGGCATTCCCAAACACATCATTGAGGCTGTATAGGTGAATAAATAAAGTAGCCTTCTAGGATAAAATAATTAACTATGATTCTTATTTACATCTGTTGTTTAAAACCAGTGAACAGAGTGTTCATTCTGGGATTCTGGGACTCAGAAGGAAGCCTTTTCCTTCCCTCTACAGAGCAAAGATACTTAATTGCCTTATGAAATACTGAGCAGGTTTTTTGGAAGTCTAATGCTATGGATTGCCAGGAGCTTTCAGCTACCTTTGAGTTCCCACAGAAGTGAGCCTTATTGGTAGTGCTCAGGACAGTACAGACAGTCTAGATGAGAAGATGCTACATTCCCTTTCACAGCTTGCTTTCAGTTGCTGATGGATTTAGTTACTTCCCCTTCCACATACCTAGGCCTCTAACAGGTCTGTGCCATTTCATTTGTTCTTTTAAACTGAAAATGCCTCATTAAACATGTTTCTATTTTTTCATTAATTTCATATTCTTTTCAGACATACAGGAGAGCCTCAGTTTGGGACTCCTGCTGTTCACTTGTTATCTCTTTATGTCAGTCATGCACAGACTTTGAAGATGCAGTTACAAATCTGTGGCCAAGCACCTGGATAGCTGTCAAGAACAGAACAGGTCACGTCTGCCAACTTCATCATTGCCAGCTGTACTGTTGAACATCCTCAGAAACCAACCCAAACCAAACAAAGCCAGCATCTCCCAAACATTCACTTTCTCTTTTGACTCCTCCAGTGCTTGGGTAAGGAAGGAATAAAGACTTCTGTTTAAATTCTCAAGAGGAATAAAAATATCCTGTGCCATGCTTACAGTGGACAGTTTCCCCACAAAATAGGCATTGAACTGTTGGGAGACCTAAAAGTGTTGCTGAGTTTTAGAAGTGGAGCTGAGAAGAAGCAATGACAAGGTGCTGCCAGCTGCAATGAAACAGAAGGAACTGAGGCTTAATCTTGCTATAATTCTGTGGAGGTTTTCAAAGGTTCCCCCTTCCCTTCCCCCCCCCCCCCCCTCCCAAAAAAAAAATAACTCAAATATT
>NDXB01002607.1:38642-57454 GCA_002631895.1 Agapornis roseicollis
GGTTCCCCCTCCCCTCCCCCCCCCCCCCCAATGTAAATAAAATAATAGTTATGCTGAAACAACCCTGGAAAAACAAAATGAATCTGGGTTATTTTCCCTCTAGGTTAGTGCCATTGTTGCTAAGCTGTCCGTTGGTGCCAGAGTATGTAATATCTCAGTCATCTGCAATCTGGCAGGTATTTTGTCCCTTATATTGATCCAACAACTATATGCCAGGCTGTTTGCACCATCTGTCACACCAGAGTCAGCAGGGGGGACAAAAGGTGGACAGCTGGTACTTTCAGTCTGCAATACCATTTTAAGGGAGAAATACCAGAACCTGCGTGAAAAGGCATAGAAAAAAAAAAAACCAAACCCAGAGCCTCAGTGGTGAAAACACTACAGCAAATATGTTTCAGATGCAGCATCTCATCTTTCCTATCACACTTTCTATGGTTATTGGAAACACACTTTTAAGAATGAGAAAGTTTACAGGGTGCCTAAATTGAACAAAATCAGTCTTTGTTATGCATACTTTCAGTTTTCCAGGGAAAGCAAATTTGCCTAAAATGATTGGTGATAAAGAGCCAATCTGTAATGAATCCCTCAGCTGCAGAAAACTGGAATGAAATTGCAGCAGAGAGAATTTCTGGATTGATTTTTGCCACAGAATAATAGCTACCAGGGAAGCATTCATCAAATGCTGGCCGGAAACTGACCTCCATTACTCTGCTCCTCCTTGAAGGTTTGTCTTTGGTAAAAAGCTGTTTCCGAGTCTTATGAATATGTTGGCAAGAGAGTAATGCACAACTCAAAGCAGGATGCTTGGAGAGGTTTTTCAGATGTCTGAAGACAAGTCAACCAATATCCAGCCTCATAGTGCATCAGCCAGGACATCAGGCAGTGTTTCAACCAATCAAAACTGAAAATCAGCCAAGAGAGACATTCTGAAATGCATAGAACTATACATTAAAGGTTTTGGTAAAGAGCATGCTGCAGCAAATGTGATTCACAAGATACCATGCCATTTTGGAATTTTCAGCCAGTCTATACCTTCTGGATCAAAAGTAGTGCCAATGGAACATATGCATCTGAGGATTGTGCTTATATTCCTGTACTTGTTTTGCAAAGTGTTGCAATTTGGTTTTGACAGACTTGAATGATAACTGCAGCACTGAAAATAGAACCATAGCTCATCAGAAGATAGTCCCTTTGCATATTTCACTGAGTCCAGTGTAATGCATAGTGAAGACCAGAAAGAAACCCACTTGTTATAGATTAGCTGAAGCAAAATGATCTGCTTTTGGAGCTTAAAGATGAAGGCTTTGGTATGGTATTATACATATGAATACTGAAAGCCAGGGATTTCTGCTCTGTGGAAAATGACAAAATTTCAAATTTTAATCGACATGATAAGAAAAGCAAAATTGACCAAAATGTATTTCTAATAATCATTTGACTAGATTTCTGGTTTTAGAGATTTTTCCAATCTAATGACTTTATGTATAATTACATAATCCATCATCATTAGAAGAATGCCATGAATAGAATATGAAATATTTTTATTGACAATCTGTAAAAAGAGTATTAAGGCATTCTGTTAAAAATGTGACTTTATTTCCAGGAAAATGAATGCATTATAGAGGAAGCTGTGATCCAAATAGTGTTTTCTGATAAAAGAACTCCTGAAGTAGTTTTTACCAGCTGTAAGAATAATCCACAAAATTTCCAAAGTCACATGTAACACGGGAGACAGGCATTTTATATTGTATAATTGACATTTGGAATGACATAGAGTTATTCTACAGATTCTAAAATGTTTACAAGCTTCTAAAACCTTCACAAAATAGCAATGTCAAAGTAAGTGAGGATAACGTAATGAAATTTAACTTCAACTGTCATAATTAAAGTAGAGGAAAATGCAATTCAGTTTTTTAGTGCAATTGCATATAGCAATATTGGAATCATAGAAGTTGAGCCGTGATTAAATAGGTATCTGACCTGTTATCTCTCTGCAGTAGCCATGGCCAGAGTAAGATTCAGCTCAAGCCTTCTTTTATGTAAGTTAAAGGACAACAGACAACTCTTCTAAAATAGTCTCATTATGATCAGCTTTTTATCACAACCACTTAATGAAAATTGTCTCCAGAAAAATTTTCATATCATACAGAGATATTGTTCAAACCTATATAATTATTCAAAATAAGGAGAGAGAGAATGAGATCCTTTGAAATGGATACTGTGATTCTGGGAAGTACCCTCAATCTTCACGTAACTCATTAAATACGACATACCAAATAGTGCATGGTTGAGCCTATGCTAATTTTCTTTGAAAAAGAAAACAAAGAAAAGAATGAAAAGTACTGTAATCCTCTTCTGTTGTAAGTTGAACAACTTCATCATCCCTATGCTAGATTTTACTGGTTTTGAGTGACTCCTCATGACTCTCATCTTCACTGATGTCTGCAGTCTTAGGGATTTGCTCTAGGCTTGCTAACCATGCCAGAAGCAAGTGCTGAGGCTGGGACCTATGTGGCCATATCCTGTAAGACAACACAGATGCTGTACATAATTTAATTAATTGCAGATCTAATTTTCAGAGTTAAATGCAAATATTAGCCTTGACTTCTTTCAGGTTTGGCCTTGGAATTTCAGGTTCTAGTATTCAGGAATTTTGCTGTGAAGCTAGCTCTGGATATTTAAAACTATTTTCCACAGTTTGCGATGAGATCTTTCAGATTATCTATGAATTTGGAAAAATCTAGAATCTGAAGTAGAAGCACATCTTCTTTTCTGACTATCTATCTTTCTATTCATTAGAGGATCTATTCATTCTTGTCAAGTGCTGCTGTTGTTGAGGAGCCAGTTATTCCTGAACAAAATTTGAGATTTCTCTTTGCGTTTTTAAGGGGTAAGGATGTGCTTCCTACATGATCCTGGCTTGGAAAGGTTTGGGTTTTTTCATGAGATAAAGTTCATTTTATGTTGTTGCAAGAACCTGAAGCAGCTTTGTTCTAGGACAGTCTTTGGAAAGCAGCACTTCCATATTGGCTTTTCCTTCTGCCTTTGGACATTGCTGCAATAAGACTGATGTATCATAAATGGGAATGTTGTGCAAAAGAAGAGATAAATTCTATCTCAAAATTGTGCTTTAGGTTACAATAAAAGTATCATTACCAAGTGTTATTATTACACTTTCATGAGTGTACTTTGCCTAAGTCCATATTATATCGGCATTGAGATGAATCCACCAACTGGAGTAATACCTGCTTTCTTCAGTCTGAGTCTCAGGCTAGATGAAAATTTTTTATCATTTTCAATAAGAAAATCAATTATTTCACCATTAATATTAAAATGAAACTCAATTATGTTGACTTTGGTATCCAAATGAACTGTCTAATATAAAGATTACCCATATTGCAGTCTTTTAAAATGACCAGGAGTGATCTACTATTTTATATGACAGATGAGCTATTAAAAGGAGTCAGGTGGAGAACTGAGAAAACTTTTGGCTAAATTAAATTGAGGGCTTCATTAATAATTTATATAATATAGGAAGAAAAGCATAACTAAGAATTTTCAGGAAATTGAGAATGACTTAGGTCAAACTTCAAAAATTATTATTCTTCCCCAATAGAAATGAATGTGAAACTAAGCAACTATATAGACTGTAGTTTAAGAGGAGAGTTAAAATCAAATGATAAAATCAAAAATTGCTACAGCCTAGAAAGCTAAATGTGTCACATTAAAAAAAAGTTGAAACATTATTCATTATTCAGTATCCTAGAAAAACTGGTAAAAGAATGTTGTTTGCTGGTTCATTTGGTGGGTGTCGAAAGCGCTATGCATAGTGTAAGGTCTGTATGATAAGCTCCTGCTCTGAGATGTTTCCACTCGTGAAGGTAAAACAGCCTAGGCAGAAGTCAAGCATCTTACAGTTCTGTTTGGGCACGGCACTGCTGGGTGGGATACCTGACAGGGTGGGACAGCCTATTTCTTCATATTCCCACAAAGAGCCCCGTGTAAAAATATGTGTTTGCCACAGAAAAAGGTGGACTCTGTCAGAGATCAATATGATCAGACAAAAGCATCTACCCTTTTTATACCATTGTCTGCACCTGCTTACAGTAGTATGCTGTATTATAAAAGGATACATATACAATAGCTAGCTGTATTAATTCAATAGTTTGCTGTATTATAATTGGATACTTAGTGTATTATACTTGGATACATATACAATAACTTGCTGTATTAGTGGACACATAATCAATGGCTTGCAGTATTAAGATTGGATACATATACAATGAAGCACACAGAAATTAGTTACATTTGGTTAAATTAAGCATATGAGAACCTAGCCTTTAAAGCTTGCTAACAGTTCACTATTGTGTCTTAGTATATTCCAGTTTCTTCTCATCTTGCTTGCACTGTTACTTTTGCTTCTTTACCCATAGCCTTCTTCATCTTTGATTCATGTCGAGCTCCATGTAGGCACTTGCTGACTTGGGAACATGGCCGTTCTTTGCTAAAAATCCATCCACATGTGTTCAGCAAGATTAAAAGTAAGTTTATTTGCTTGAGAAAAGCAAATAAAATAAATAAAATTAATAAAAACTTTTTTAAAATAATAAATTAAATAAAATAAGCCCTATTAAAAGCTAAAGGCCTGTAGTTTTCATAGGACAGAGAAGATGTCAATTAGAAGAGATAGAATATCTTTTAGAAGTTGCTTGATGAGAAGCATGTGTCAATATATTTTCTTTCTGTATTCATTTGCCTTTTTGTAGAAAATAGAGATGATTTATTTTGTCAAAATAAATAAAATGTCAAACCTTTGAGCTCTCAGACTTTCAGCAGGTAAGCTCATCAGTGTATAGAGAAGGTCAGTGAGCTGAACTTTGGCAGGGATATTAATATTTTATAATGCTTTGAATCAGCAAAATTTACCACATCGGTTAGGTCATGTCACAGTCTTGTGCCTTTAAAGTCCTGAAACACTGCTGGCAGTTACAAGCCCTGCTGTCACTGGAGGCTGGAGGGCTCTGAAGGTAATTTCAAAGTAAAGCAAGCTCAGATCCCTGGATGCTTTAAAAAAAGAAACCAACCCAGAACTAATTTGTAGTCCTTTTTTGCTGAACAAAGAAGGAATGCAAGTAGATAAATGGGATGCAATATTAATAAATATACCCAATTGAATTATCTATCTGAACCAAAGAGGAAAATTGGACAGAGCTATCTATATTTTCTTAATATGGAGATGTTTCGTAGTGGGATCTTGGACTATAGCAAGGGTTCTTCAGTTTTCTGATAACAGGAAATACTAACTGGCAGCAAAACGTTTGGCAGGATCAAGGGACTCCACAAGGAGTAAGTTAGTTTATCTCAGCAAACTGAAATCCTAATGAGACCATTTGCAACAACAGAGCAGCAAGAGCCACTTACCAGTGACTAGCTATTATATTTAAAGAAATTTTAATGTGTTTCAGGACTAAGGGAGAGGAAGAACAAGCAAACCTCTAAAAGACATGCTCACTTCAGCATCTGCCCTTGTGGTTAGTATGATTCCTTATTGTGCTTATTTCCCAATGTTATTTGCCACTTGTGCCTCATTTAAGGTTCCTTGAAGAGTCTCGCCAGTGCTCTTGGGTAGCCCCTTCTGAGAAGTATGGGGGCAACATCCACTTAATTGCTAGAGTTAACACATATCTGGCTGTGGTGGAGGCAGGAAAACTCAGCTTTTTAACTTCCTGCAGCATCCTGCAACAATCTTGGATAGCTCTGGGGTGTGTTGCAAGGTGAGCTCTCACCTCTCCTTTCCCAAGGTAAACCTTATGATTCCCTTCTGTCTTCCTAAATTTGGAAAATGCTTGCCAGAAGCATAAGTAGGAATTATTTTTAGCAGCACACGTGAGCAATATTATCTGCCAAGGCACCTCAGTTCAGACTTGCTTTGACCCTGCAGTGTCAAGTCTTCCCTCAGTGTACTCACTCAGCATTGCAAAACTTAATGATCATTTGGGGAGCAGATCAAATACATTGTCTCCTGTGCCATGGTCTAAGCATGTGTTTTCAGCAGTGATGTGACAGTACCTACTAAGCCACCTAGTATTATATCAACCTACAAATCTCAAAATAATTTTTCCTTTGAGACTCCCTGTTTTACAGCCATAAATTTGCCTGCACACTGTGGGAACCTGGTGGAATACCATCAATTATTGTAGCTGTAGAAAAACATTGAGGGTGTAAGAACACGTTGCTCAGACTTACATGTATTGCCCCACCTCTTCTATTTAACAATCATAACTTCTGTTGCATGAAACATCGTATTCATGGGCCATTAGCTTTGTTTGTCATTAAGGGTAATTAGTATAGAACCATAGAAACATTTAGGTTGGAAAGACCTTTAAGAATATGGAGTCCAACTGTAAACCTGACACTGCCAAGTCCATCACAAAACCTTGTCCCTAAGTATAGAGTCATAGAATCATTTAGGAAAGACCTTTAGGATCATAGAGTCTAACTGTAAACCTAGCTCCCTGAATTCCTTCACTCCTTCAAATGGTTTGGACAAACAGGTTTTTACTTCTCACTGATTTGTATTAAAACACCTAGCAGAGCTTCTCTCTCTTTTCTAAAGTAGCAGAATGATTTGAATGTGAATGTAAATACTCAGATTTCATACACACAGTCAGGTAATTGCTGTCAGAGTTCCACAATTCACAACCTATGACACATTCAAGAGGCAGACTCAATATATCACCCTTCCTTTAAACAACTGTGCCAGTATTTCCCCTGATATTTTGGTATAACATTGGTCCTGTTCACACTGATACAAAAAACAAAATCTCTTAAATTAGTGTTTTGGGTTCTAAATTCTATGACTATGACTAAATTTGTAGTAATGTCCCTTTGCTACTCTCCTAACAGGACTGGAAAGGGGCAGGGAAGCTTGTTTATATGCTATTCTGTTTCTTCTAAAAATGTCCCACTATTACAGTGGGCAAGCCAACATTGGAGAGTGCATTGTCAAGAAAGCAGGAGTTAGCATCAAAAGCTAAAGTAATGCAGCTAGTTTCAGGCAAACTCAGTAAACATTTATATTGTGCCAGTTCTGCAGTCAGGAATCATTTTTAAAATCTGACAGTGTCTAAATTAGACAGTTTTCCATTACTGCCTAGAAAAGTAAAAGTGTAATTGCCACTTGCGTCTGGTAAAATGGATTCTGCATTGCGATGTTTAACACATACTGAATGAGTAAGCTAAAATCAATATAAAGTAGACCGAAACTTTATCCTTTCCCTCCCCTTTCTTACTGCTGCCTAGAAGCACTAGGTAATTGATGCAAATATTTATTACAGAGGTTTGGATACCACTCCTCTTGCATAATGTTTCTCTATAAAATCTGCATATTAAAGTCAGAGTTCACAACAAATATATTGGATAAAGTGCAACATGTTTGCCACAGATAGTAAGTAAGGGTGGGCTGTATCTTTTCAAAGGCAGAAGCTGGATGCTGCTGTCCTGGGTTCATCAGTAGCAGTCATTTTTCTCCTTAGTAGCTGGTGCAGTGCTGTGTTTTTGACTTTCAGCCTGGGAACAGCGCTGGTAACACTGATGTTTTTAGTTGCTGCTCAGTACTGTTTAGTCTGACCAAGGACTTTCTGAGTCTCATGCTCTGCCAGGGAGGAGAGGAAGCTGGGAGGAAGCAGAAGCAGGACACCTGACCCAAACTAGCCAAAAAGGCATTCCATACCACAGCACATCATGCCCGGGATGTAATTGGGAGTTATCCAGAAGGGCTGGCTCACTGCTCAGTTGGGCTGAGTATTATCAGTTGGTGGGTGGTGAGCGGTTATATTCTCTTCCCTTGTTATTTCCCTTATCACAGCAGGTGGGGAGGGGGAGTTGCCCTTTGTGTTAGGGATAGGCTGGAGACTATGGAACTCTCTCCGGGGACAGGTGAGCAGTTAACAGAGAGTTTGTGGTTCAGGGTTAAAGGGAAGACAGCGATGGGAGACATAACTGTGGGGATCTGTTACAGACCGCCTGAGCAAAAGAACTCTGTGGATGAAGTGCTCTACAGACAGATAGGAAAAGCCTCAAGCTCGCAGGCCTTTGTTCTCATGGGGGACTTCAACCACCCTGACATCTCTTGGAGCGACGGCACAGCCCAGCACAAGCAATCCAGGAGGTTCCTCAATTGTGTGGAAGACAACTTCCTTCTGCAAGTAATAGAGGAGCTGACAAGGAGAGGTGCCCTGCTTGACCTCGTGCTCACCAACAGGGAAGGGCTCGTTGGGAATGTGACGCTCCAGGGCAGCCTTGGATGCAGTGATCATGAGATGGTAGAATTTGAGATCCTCAGGATGGTGAGAAGAGCGTGCAGCAAACTCACTGCCCTGGACTGCAACAGAGCAGACTTTGGCCTCTTCAGGAACNTGGTAGAATTTGTGATCCTCAGGATCGTGAGAAGAGCGTGCAGCTAACTCACTGCCGTGTACTGCAACAGAGCAGACTTTGGCCTCTTCAGGAACCTGCTTAGTAAGGTTCCATGGGATAGAGCCCTAGAGGGTGGGGGTGGGCCAAGACTGCTGGATGATATTCAAGGATCACCTGCTACAAGCTCAGGAGTGTTGTGTCCCTACTAGAAAGAAGTGCAGCAGGAGGGGCAGGAGACCTCCTTGGATGAATAAGGAACTGCTCAGAAAAATTCGAATGAAGAAAAAGGCTTATAAAAGGTGGAAGGAAGGACAGGCGGCCTGGGAAGAATACAGGGATGTTGTCCGGGAAACTAGGGACCAGGTGAGGAAAGCTAAGGCCCAGTTACAATTAAACTTGGCTGGGGATGTTAAGGATAACAAGGAGGGATTCTACAGGTACACTGTGAATAAAAATCAGATTAGGGACAACGTAGGCTGCCTCTGGAAGCTATCGGGTGAACAGGCTACGCAGGATTTGGAGAAGGCTGAGGTTCTGAATTACATCTTTGCCTCAGTCTTCACTGGCAAAGGCTCTGACCACACCACCCAAGTCTTGGAAGGCAAGCGCAGGGACTGTGAGAACGAAGACAACTGTAGAAGATCTGGTTCAAGACCATCTTAAGAACCTGAACGTGCACATGTCCATGGGACCTGATAAAATCCATCCACGGGTCCTGAAGGAGCTGGTGAATGAAGTCACTAAGCCACTGGCCATCATATTTGAAAAATCATGTTAGTCAGGTAAAGTTCCCAACAATGGGAAAAAGGGAAATATAACCCCCACTTTCAAGAAGGGGAAAATGGATGAGCAGGGGAATTACAGACCAGTCAGTAAAATCTACCCTGATGGACAGGGGTAGACCAATTGATGTCATCTACCTGGACTTGTGCAAAGCATTCGACACTGTCCCACACGACATCCTTGTCTCTACATTGGAGAGACATCAATTTGATAGGCGGAGCACTCGGTGGATAAAGAACTGGCTGGATGGCCACACACAAAGAGTTGTGGTCAATGGCTCAGTGTCCAGCTGGAGGCCAGTGACGAGGAGTGTCCCTCAGGGATCGGTGTTGCGACTGGTCCTGTTCAACATCTTTGTTGCTGCCTCAGCAAGTTTGCCGATGACACCAAGCTGTGTGGTTGGGTGGATACGCTGGAGGGCAGGAATGCCATCCAGAGGGACCTTGACACGCTTGTGAGGTGGGCTGATGCCAGCCTCATGAAGTTTAACCATGCCAAGTGCAAGGTCCTACAGCTGGGTCGGAGCAATCCCAGGCACAGCTACAGGTTGGGCAGAGAAGAGATTCAGAGCAGCCCTGCAGAGAAGGAATTGAGGGTGGTGTTAGATGAGAAACTGGACATGAGCTGGCTTTAGTGTGCACTCGCAGCCCAGAAAGCCAATGGTATCCTGGGATGCATCCAAAGGAGCATGACCAGCAGGTCGAAGGAGGTGATCCTGCCCCTCTACTCTGCTCTTGGGAGACCTCACCTGCAGCATTGTGTGCAGTTCTGGTGTCCTCAACCTAAAAAAGACATGGAGCTGTTGGAACAAGTGCAGAGGAGGCCATGAGGATGATCAGGGGACTGGAGCATCTTCCGTATGAAGATAGGCTCAGAAAGTTGTGACTGTGATGAAAAGTCAGAGAAGTAAAACAGCCATAAAACCTTCCTTCTGAAATGAACATTCTGGGCAGTTTCCACACACTGATGTCATTGATGCCAGTTTCTCTTTGCCCAGATATGGAATATCTATGGTGACATTGTGCATAAATATTAAAGCTGAAAGAATAATAGGAAAGGAATAATTTATTTGACATATTGATCTGCCCTCTCACCTTTTTATCTACCTTGTCCATTTAGACAGAAAGATCTTTGGTCATACCCTGACCCCAGTAAAGTCAATAATAAAATGCTGATAGACTGAACCTTACCTTGGTGGTTTTCACTTAGCAGTTTTATGGAGTTATGATATTTGCAAAACAAAATGGACCAATTATTTAAACAAGGATACAAGGAGAGAATAAACAGGTTTTTGAGCAACAAAGAAGAGATGCTTGGTCTGGGCTCTGGGTCAATTCCAGTGTCTAGTAAGAGGTGAGTGCATATGTCAAGCTTTTATTCGACAGACTGTTTCCATTAATCTATTGGTAAAATAATACTTCAGCAACCTTTGTCCTATTTCCTATTACCCGAATTGCATCCATTTTGTCCAAGAATGACTAAACTGTTAAGGTTCTTGTAAATCTGTAATCTGTCTTCAGAGATAACACAAATTTGCACAAATTGAACACTGATTACTTGTGTAGGTTTTGACCACCCTCAGTTTCTGGTCCCAGTGCCCTGTTCAGGAGGATAGGGTACTGGGAAATGGGAAAAAGTTGCCACAAATTTTCTGTACTCTCAATACTGATAATTTTCTGAAAAGTATTAAGCTTTCTAGATACAAGTTTGTATTTTACTGCTTGACAGCAAAATCATGAATGTAATTTCAAACAGTTATATGCAGTGACATGGTATTGAAGAGCTCTGATGTATTGATCAGAACATGCAGGAGAATAAATGACGGGCTCAGGAATGGATTTAAGTGATGGTCTTCAGCTTTATGACTTTAACAAAGCAGCCAGGCAATACATGTCTAAATCACAGTTACATAGCTGGTAGTTAGAAGTCAGTACATGGTTACAAGAGTTCAGCTATAAAATCAGTGATTTGTGGTGGAACTCCTTCTTCAGCCCTTACAAGGACATAGCTTTTTTCCCATGTGAGCTGATGTAGTGGTTATCAACAGAGGATTCTCCTGAAGTCTCACTTTTCTCTGCTGTTGATTGGGTCTGGATTCAACCAGCCTAACTGTAGTTATCTCACTGAGTTATTCAAGCTAGAGAAAAAATATAAACAACCAAAGATGGAATGGGAATACCTTTAAGAGTTTCCTATTCTCAACTGACTATATAGGAGTTTGGAGCAACTGTCAGCCTAAGCTAGGCACTTCAGTTGAATGTCCAAAATTAGACTGGATGAGTCTAGCTATGGTCCACCAGCTAAGCCTATCTTATTTACACCTGAGAAAAGAATGCAAGAGTCTAGACAAATTTGGCTTTTTGTTTCTGAATATTAAAATTTAATATCTCACTGTTCATATAAGGAGGGAGAAAACAAACAAAACTCAAGAGAATAAAAGAAATACCTTTTAGAGCCACAAAAATCCTCAAAGTGTCTTCTACTGCTAAGGATTGAAACAGTGTCTAAGGATAAAGACTAGAATTTAGCTTGTCTCAGACCTAATCAGCCAAAAAGCCAATATGTTCTTTGGTGAAGGATTAAAACAGAAGTGTTTAGCCCATGCTGCATTCTCAGCTACAGTCGTTCTCCCCCTGACACTGATGAGGATAGGAGCACTGAGGATAACAGGCAAGTGAATAGAGATAGGCATTTCATAATTGTAAGCAAGTGGAAAGGTGTACAAATATTTTCTAACAATGTTTCTGTATATCATCTATTTGTGCTGTGCAAAAATTCCTTCTGCTATGCATCACTGTGCAACCCCTCCCATGTTTTTAAATCCAAAGGGTGATTATTCAGAGAGGGCCATTCGTTGGTGACTTCAAAAGCAATTTATGTGTGGTATGCTCTCTGCTACATGAGAGGCAGTCTGCCCAGTCTTTGGGTTTAGTGTAATTCAGATGCACCAGCTGCAGATCCAGAGTGCCTGAATATTTAGAAATGATTTTTTTTCTCTTTTGATTTACAGCAATCCCAAGGGATGTGGACCTTGACCCACTGGTAAGACAAGCATGGATCCTAGTGAAACCTGACTCAGCACCCAAGAAGCCAAATTCGAGGTCCTCCAGGGGGCAAAATGCTCAGCTGCCTCTGAAGCAGTCCAACAAGAGCCCATAACAAAATGCAGGAAGGGAAGCTCAGATGATAGCTAATGTCATCATGCCCTTGTCAAACTGATTCCAACCTTATGTGTGATAAGCAATCCTGGCATCCAGGATCGTGTACATAAAGAAGGCCTTGTCAGCTTTCAGAGGACAAACGTGTTCATGGCTATATTCTTTCAGTGTGACCCTGACCCTCTTCCTCTGCTGGTTCATTTGTGAGCACATTAATTTCAGTGGCACTGCCTCTTGCATAAATTGCCCATTCAGTCATTCCAATGCACACCTGGAGCTGCTCCTCTTCTGCCTGAAGAATGAGATTGCTAATCCTAGAAGCCAGCAAAAGGCTTCAGCAAATGCTGCTTTAATCAGTTGACTTCTGTTCCTATAAAGGTGATTTCTGACTAAATATGCTATAACCTGAAAGCAATATTGGTTTGGAATACACATCAGCTTTCTTGTCTTGGTGCCAACAGCAGCTTTAGTAAGAATACCCCTCTTAGTGTATTGCAATATTGTGCCAGATCAGATCTCCCTGGTCTGATCACAGCTCAAGATCACCGATGAAGTAGATTCAGTGTGAATTACTTACTGTTCTTCTTTGTTGTCTCAAACTTACAGATGGACCAGACATGCTGGAATAAGACTTGCAGTCACTTACGTTTAACAAATTGCACCAAATATTGTTTGAAACCTTAATTATCTGAGGTTTTCTGCAATTTGAGACTGGCCCCACTACAGATGTAGCTCCAGTACTAAGGGAATATGCCAGGGGTCCTCAAATTTTCACTTTCTACAAAACATAACTGTGGTCGTGTGGATGTCAGGAGTGACATACTGTGAAAAAAAATTCATTATGCTAGCTGCCATTTTTGTAGGCACTCACTCGGCAGCTTCTATTGTTACCGAAAGCTAGCAGCTGGGCTGATGACCAAGTTAAGAGTTGCCTTTGGACCTTAGTCCATTGGTCACATTTTCAAACCTGAGTTCAGGAGTTTTGGATGGTGCACTGACTTTCACATTAACAGACATTAGTATTCAAGTAGACTTCACCACTAATATTACTTGAGCTTTGTTGAAAAGATAGTTCATTGGTTACCTTTTAAATGTCTCTCTTAGAGACAATATTTTTTGAATTGACCATTTTCCCCTGTCACTATTGAAAGAAACAGGAACTGAATCCTTTTTGAGTTTTCAGAAGCAGTAACTTTTTTTCCCCAGTAGATTTGGTTTCTTAGTTTTCAGTTTGCTTGCATTATTTCTGGGCATCAAGATGATAGAAACACATTGCTTAGGAAAATAATCATGCAACCAGATTCCTAGGACAGCCTGATACATAAAATAACAAATCTTTCTAAATCACAGAAGTTCCCGATGCCAAGTTTAAATCTGGGTTTCTTTGCCAAGGGTGGCTCTCTAGGGCAATTATGCGTACACCATAATTTCAGCTGACTTCTTTCTTCATTGCCTGAATTGCAACCTAAATTGTTATGAAAAGTTTAGATATGATCAGGATAATCATACAGATTTGTAGGGACTTAAACTTTAAGCTTTTAAACACTTTTCCATGGTAGCTCTAAATCTTGTGGTCAATAACTGTGACGTAATGGATGCCAGTAATGTCAAATTTTTCAGACTAAAATGAAATGCTGCAATGCTGAAATGCTCTGACAGCATTTCAGAATAAGGGACAGTAGTACCTTTACAACTTCAGCACAGGAGACGGGAAATGTTAAAGAAAATGGCTGAAATAAATCTGTGTACAAATGTATTTGTTTAATGAAATAAGTCAAAATATGTCTCACACAAGTAAAGGAAAATGATAAAACCTCTTCACCCAGTTGAAAGAGCTTTTACTAAAGGAGTTTCAGAGAATAGATACTCACCCCACAGTGTTTTAACTTCTTAAAGAAACAGTGGAGTAATCCTGGTAGTTTTCTGTATCACTATTCAAAGTGCGGGAAGTATAAATACAAAGTAGTTGATGAAGTTTTGCTTTTCTGTTCACAGAGATTTATGAACAGAAAGTAGCAAAACTGTTCAAAGTCATGCAAAATTATTTATGAATTACAAATATATGTTTCATGCTTACAAAACTCTGGTTGCAGCAGTGGAAACTCTATGGTCCTTCCTCATGGTGGGCTATGTGCCATGTTTCAGTTTCTCATCATGATAGTTGTATTACATCTACTGATTGGGTGGATTTATATATGTAACTGTGTAAATTCAGAGCTTGGATTATGCACTTTATTTCAGAACAATCTCTCTGAGCCTCATCATGAAAGTTTCTGTTAGACTTTTGAGTTGGCCAAAATTCATGGCAAAGAGCTGAGTGGGAAGGGTGTATACCCCTGCACTTTCCTTGCTTTCCAAACCCAAGAGTTGCTGTGCTCTCAATGCATTTTGAAAAGTTACTGCAAATATAGTTTAATACTTGTGAGATGAGTTGAACTGAGAGTTTGAAAAAAAGTCCATGATATTTGACAAGGCAATTTTAGTCCTAATGGAGCCAATCAATAGATGTACCAGTCTCACTAGATTTACTTCAATTCCCATTTGAGTCAACGGAGAGAATCCCATTGGCTTTAAGTAGGAATTAGATTAGCAGGATTTATGAAGCAATTGTGTTCTGTCTATGTTAGGAATTGGAAACTCTGGAAATTATTCTCTTCTTGAGGAAATCAAATCTCTGTACCTTGGCTTCAGATTTCGTATTGAGAAAGAGGAATTAAAAAACAAACTTCCACTGAACTCACACAGTCTGTGTATATTGTAATGTGTGGAGAAACGGAAGAAAGCCTTCCACAACAGGAGGCTGATAAAATCAATAGTTCCATTCTTAACTTTAGAAAGTATTAAGTTGAAACATTTGGGGAGCAGGAATTAAACATGCACAGTGATTTCGAATTATGGGTAATATCTATGGGTAATTGTCTTTATACATGTATAAATCAGGCTTTGAAACCAAATTCAGCAGAAAATAGCTTCTGATCCTGAGAGAAGTAGCTCTGGCTGGTTTCTTTTAAAAATAAAGAAGCAAAAATGTGTGTAGAGACTGGCTTTGCAGAATGTATCTTTTTGTGGTAAAAAATCATGTACTGTAATAACTGCAGTGGGAATAGCACCTTTTCTTCTCACCTCTGTTTTACCTATGTGTGAGCCTATGTGTGAGTTTCTTTTCTCTCTTGACTCTAACACAGCCTCTTAATTTAATCAACCTCTCATTTATGAATGGGGTCTGAACACAAAGTTTTGCCTATTTCCAAGTCCCTTGAGGTCTCAGAGGCAGTCAAATCCATATTTAAATGAAAATGAACATAAGTATAATAAGTCCTACATGTATTTTTTCTAATGACATCAACCTTTTTTTTTTTGCTTGCCTACATGCTCCATGTCTGTGAAAGAGCTCATACGCCAATCAGCAACCTCAGAGAATTTGATTTAGGATATGGATTTCTCTGCTGCCTATTTTTTAGCAGAGGTTTATATATATATATATATATGCCTCTACAGTTCAGTGAGGTTAAAGGTGCATCATCCTGTAGAAGCATTAGTGCTTTCTATTCTCTCTAGTTTCACTGGAAAGCCCTTACTAGCTTGTGTTGAAATTTTCCCTTTATTTAAAGGGCACTTGACACTTTAACAAATACATCAGTATTTTACAAGCACTTGTGCATCTAACCTGTCGTTATGCAGGTGTAATACAACATGGAGAGAACATGGTAGACTATACTCCCTTTCTCTAAATTACCCAGAGAACTAGAGAACAGCTGCACAGTATTGTTGCCTGTCTTTCACATCTCAGCTAGATCCATCTTTGTTACCAGGTCTTTTATCGAGAAGTCACAATTCTTGGAGTAAATAATAAAGTAGGAGCTAGATCCTTTTACAGTAATACCTTAAAAAGTCTTTAGTATTACACTCAGTTGTAGGCAAATTAACTCACATGGAGATTACAGCACTAGCAAGGAGAGATGATGTAGACAGCATTGTGTGTCTTTGTGGGCTTTGAAAATTGTGGCTTGACTTTCAAATTATGCAGTCCTTAACAATAGACTGAAAATGAATAGACAAATGGAAGTCAGTTACATACTCAAAAGAATGTAACAGTGTCTTCAGAATTTTAGTGTTAGTCATGTTTACTGAAATGAGTGATAAAATGGGATAACTGGATGAAAATCCCTCAAGTGACTTGCAGAGTAACTACAGAAAGTACTGCTGCTATAGCTTTGGAGGGGTATGTACCCCATTAACATGCTTGAATCCAGACATCAGTAACAACCTATAAAATATGGAAATACTCCAATGTAATTCTGAGTATTTTGAAGCTGCTGGACCTGATAGCTATTTTTTATGCTATAACTCTTCACTATTTTATTTGTATTGTACTTTTTTTTTTTTACAAAATACATAAAGCAATAGTTTAGTCTTATAGTGATGTAGCTGGAAAATTGTGAAGATTAGAACCTTGCCCCTGGAAAATTCTCATGGGTTTGCTGCAGGATATAGGGTTGTGATGCTCAGTTGCATGCTGCCACTTTGGAACATGTAGTTGTAGGTGAGGTACCTTTGCTCCCTGCAAGGTGTCAGGAGGATTAAGAGTCTCAGAATCGTGACGTAAACCAGAGGGTGTGACTGAGCAGCCACAGGAGTAGGTTCGAAATCTTCTTGGGGACCCAATCACATGAGTGTGCACTGGTTATATGGAGTCAAATGAAGATTCATGCCTGTAACTATTTTCTGAACCTGCCTCTTCAAAAAGGATAAGAGGCCTTGCTTTTGTTCAGAAAGTTTGCAGGTGGACAAACTTTGTTTTTGAAGTAAAACCATTATTTCTAGGCTCCCTTGCTAGGATTGTTTACGTATTATATCCTATGACTGCTTAGGCACAATGTGTTGAGAAATTTAGGAACAGGAAGAAGAAACAGATATCTTTCTTACAAATCCACTAGTCACCTGGGGTAGGTGATTTCCTGCTCTTTGTTTTATGCAGTGACCCTTGTCTGTTCACAGCATAGCTCCATGTCCCATAGGAGGGCAAGAAGTGCATTTCTGCTGCCTTACTTATTTAGCTCTGTTTAAAGAGGTGGGTACAAACCTTTAGCTGAGGGAAGATCAAATCTGTCATAGTCTATAGAAGTCCCATAAACTACTGAACTGCTCAATAAAACTGAGCCAGCATCCTTCCCTGCATTTATCAAGAAGTTCTATTTGACTCACAGTATTAAGTGTTAGCAGCAGCTCTGAAGCCTGCTCTGGTAAAACCTACTGAATCACATTTAGACATCTACCTCATAGAAGCCATAACCTTGAGGATCCTTCTTGGGCTCTGAAATCACAGAATCACAGAAAGGTGAAGACTGGAAGGGACCTTTTGTCCAGCCCTCCTGCTCAGGCAAGGTCAGCAAGAGCAGGCTGCTCAGGCACTGTCTGTGACACAATCAGATGTTTGTTAATAACAATTCTGTCTTCCTGTAGAACAGGACTTTTTACATTTCAATGGAAAAAAAGTTCATTTGTCTGAGGAGCTGTTCAGGGCATTTGAGGATTAGATTTGTAACCTGAGATCTGTATTCAGGCACTATCTGGGCATAGCCTCACTTTTGGTGGATTGCTCTAGTTTAGGCAATTTTTCAGATTAGATACAGTGGATATTCAGAAGGTTAATGTCTATGGACCCCAAGGGGTATTCTGTGGGCTGAAAACAATTCAGCTTAATAGGAAGGGGGCCCTACGGGTATCAGTTCATCAGATGTCACAAGCCATTGCAGCCTATAGCGAGGGATTTCATCTCTTGAATCAGGTATACCCACATTCAGCTATGGAAAACTACATGAGAACTGAAACAACTGATGAAGATGCTCTTTTGGAATATTCCTACATTAAATGTGTGTCAGGGGAAAGTGGAGATGTGACTTACTATGGTTGTTACCCCGAAGCAGAGTGGAGGATTTAACGGATGCTTTTCTTCCACCCTGGGAAAAGTCTAACTCTGTTCATTTATTTTTTCCTGCCATACAGATTCCTATAATCTTAGTTCTTTGGATGCTAGCCCACTCAGCACTTCTTTTGCATTAAAGATGGCCTGCCTGATGTTTATTCTGCCTTTCAACAGCACAAGTTTAAAATTTGGAAAAGATTGGATAGTGGGAGTAGCAAATACAGTGATTACATAAAGTTCAAAAGCTGAAGTTCCCTGCACCTTGTAATTTGGCCATTTCCAAGGTAGTTAGATAAGAATCCCTGTAATGCAATGCTGGACTTCTGAGTACAGTATTATTTTTGTTAGCTGTGTTTTCACCCTATGACATTAGTGGCAATCAATTTAGCATACTCATTTCGTGAACACGCACTCCCTGTAATGCAGTCAATAGAAAAATCAGGTTAGTAAAACAGCTGTTAATTTTCCACCATAAATGAATACTCCATCTTACTTGGTAGATTCCCTCCTCCTCCCCCCCCCCCCCC
>NDXB01002611.1:0-23185 GCA_002631895.1 Agapornis roseicollis
AGCAGTCAATGACAATGGCAGCTATCCACACAACTTTAACCAGCTGCAAGTTCCTACATGCAAGTGTATGTTCTAATACCCCTTCTCTTTTAACAAAGAAATAGATGGGTTTTAGAGTACGATTAATTTGAACTAGTTTAGATTCCTACTTAAAGATGAACTCTATCATACCCTTCTTGTACTTTCAGCAGTGATACAGTATATTATAAATAAAGAATGTCTGAATTCTGTGTACTTGACTTTAGATCCATTTTTCCCTGAATAACCCAATGTGAGTTTCAGACTGACATCTTTACAAAACTGGNTTTCAGCAGTGATACAGTATATTATAAATAAAGAATGTCTGAATTCTGTGTACTTGACTTTAGATCCAATTTTCCGTGAATAACCCAATTCAGTGCAACCTTGAAAAAAATACAGTCTGAAAAAGGCAGTTACCATTTTTATTACTTTGTTTTCATTTCATAGTTGTGTATCTAACAAGTTCCTTCTGTCACTTATATTTCTGTACAACTGGACTTTTATTCACATTCATATCACAGTCAAGCAGCACAGTCACAACATTTCTGGTTATCTTTTGATAATTCTACATGCCCCTGACATTTTTATTTTCTTTCTGCCTCCATGTAAGAGAATATGGCACAAAGAGTAAAAGTCCTGAGGTTTTCTCTGTAATTAGCAAAGGATGAGAAGCTCTTTTATGTACAGAACACTTACATTAGATGCCTGCTCTCTGTAGCTCATTGGAGGAATATATCTCCACTGCCTATATGAGAATCAATACAGACTAGCCTTCTAATTTAGGTACATATATTTGGAATTCATCTGCCTACTTTAGGTATCTTAAAAGCATGCAAGTCTTAATTAGTCACTCTGGTCTCACTTTGTAATAGCCTTAAAGGACAATTCACTGCATAGGAAAGGGCAGATGAGTTGATCTCTAGCAGAAATACCAGTATCTTTTTTTAAGCTACAGAAGGACCTTGGTGTTACCTAATCATCATGGAAGTAATTCTGTTGCTCATGTAAAGGCATCTGTCCCACTAAGGAGCAATAAGGCATCTGGGACACCTGTTTAGAGCTAATAGATATTATACAGGAAACCCATTCTCTTCCAAACCACCAAACAGATGCCAGGCAGAATAAGCTAGTAAGCCTAAAATGGCACTGATGTCCAAAATCTTGCCACTACAATTGAATGCTATTCCAGGCTAAGACAATTTAATTTTGGTTTTCACATGTGTGTGTATTTTCCACTGAGAAAGTGCAGGTTCTTTTGGAATCTCAGTAAGAAAAACTCTAGTGTTCAAGGCTGATTATAGGATTTATTGCATAAAGGATTGAAATTATAAAAAAGTTGGTAGCAATCTTCTCTCTGGCCTGATGAAAAGTACCCCAGTTGTGATGGCACCAGATGAGGCCATCTTCATAGCATGGCATCATGGCATGCTGCACAGAGTTCTTGTCCATGATGAGGTTTATCAGCCCAATATTCTTGCTCACATTGCAGATTAGTCAAACACTAATAGCATTATGTCTGTAATGTGAACTTAGATCTGAAGAATCTCTTGGACAACACACTCTAATATCCTCATCTCTTTAATAAAATTGCAGTTCTTGATGAGGTGCATACAGTATTTTCAGTGGACAAGACAATACAATATATATACAGCTATGGTTAAATTCACGTCAAAGCATGTACATTAACAATATATTGAGTTTATGTACTTTGATTAATTACACTCTTAGTTAGATACACCTCGATAAAACATCATGGTTATTTGTGATACATACTTCTGAATGGTCATGGGTAGTGTCTACATGTGAGCTATATGTACAAATTTCCATTATAGGCACTAGACTTCTGGGACTTGATTCACTTGCCTAATGAAATACAGCAAGCGACATTTGAGTCCTGAGCTATATTTTCTAGCCTCCAGCTCCTTCTACATGGAGACACAGATCTCCCATCTGTTTTCTCAGATAATCTAAGCAACTTCAAATAGCACTAGAGGCAATTTTAAGGCAGCAGATCAAACTCACAGTCTGTGCAGCCTAGAAGGCAATTCATCACACAAGCCATTATGGGTTAGGTTTACTTGTCTATCCATTGTTGTTGTTCTAGGATTTCTGAGAAAGACTCACTTGAGGGCTATAGGGCCTACAAAATGCCTGTGACATCCTGAAGCAGCTGGGAAATTGAAGAATAACTAGGATACCTCAAACACTATGAGGCCCCTTTTTAGGCAAATAAATCAAGCTTTATATGTCTACTTTAGAAGCAGTAAAATTACTCTCTAGCCTCCACTAATTAATTTTCATTCACCGTATTGGGATCTTAGACACCTATATCTCATGATAATACTTGTATTGAGACACTTATGATTAAATGTCTGAAATGGGAACAGAATTCCTACTCCTTAAAACTGAGTGTGTTGGGTCTGTCTGAGATAGAGTTCATTTTCTCCATAGCAGCCCTCACAAGGCTGTGCTTTGTACTGGTAGCTAAAAAAGTGTTGATAACACACCAGTGTTTACTACTGATGAGCAGTGCTCACACAGCATCAAGGCTGTCTCTCAAACGTTCCCCTAATTTAACACAGTAGGCTGGGGGTGGGCAAAACCTTGGGAGGGGACATAACTAGGACAACTATGACAGCTGACTCAAACAGACCAAAGGGATATTCTATAACCTATAAAAGCTAAGAGAAAAGAGACAGAAGCAGGGCATTTGTTATATATGATGTTTATCTTCTGGAACAACTTCTATGCGTACCAAAGCCCCGCTTCCCTGGAACTGGCTGGACATTGCCTGCTGACGGGAAGTAGAGAATAGATTTCTTTTCCTTTGCTTCTGCACACATCCTTTACTTTTGCTTTATTAAACTGCCTTTATCCTGACACAGGAGGTTTTTTCTATCGTATTTTCTCCAACCCTTTTCCTGTTGATCTGGCAAACTTTCTTCCACCCTATACCTTCTCCTCTAGTTAGCATCTCTGTGATAGACTGCAGAAAAGAGCATACACCTACAGCTGAATTTCCTGTGGAAAAGCCATCTTAGCTTCAAACTGTCACTGGAATTAGGTTCATAGAAAGGATGACTCATTTTGTGCCACAGACAACCATGCACAAAATGCTGTTCCCTTTAGTTGACTCTGATGTGGGAATGGTATACTGTGGCAGAATGGCAGAGTGGAAAACTGGGATGTATTCCTTTTCTCATCTCCACAGCAAGACTTTTCAGAACCTGACTTAATGTTTTAATACAACAGTTATAGTTAATTTCAAATTATACCAGACAGCTGAGGACCTCACAATTTATTAATTGCTTGTCTGATTTTTTCTTCTTCCCCAAGGCAGTGCTCAGACAAGTTTGATTGACAAAACTGCAAAATATACTTACTGTAGTTGTCGGCATTTTCCTCATCAGAAGCACAAATTATCAAGAGCACTGGCTTTGTCTACGTAACCCAGGGTAGAAACTCTAGACGTTCCTATAAGCTGAACAACTTGGCCAGGAATGCAAGACAGAGGACTACAGAGAAAGAAAGAACGTAAAAGACAGATTTCATACTGCAGGATTAAATATTCTAACTGGAAGAAGAACAGTTTTTGTTCCTTCCTAAATTATGATTTTACTAATTCTTGTATATTTTTTTGTAAGCAATAACAATGTAATGTAAAAATCTTAAACACTCCTAGAAGGAAAGGCTGGAAGCTAGCGTCTGTTTTTTCAGTTCAGAAGAACATCTAAGTCACCATTATGCAGCATTACATTCCTTCTGACTCATTCTCTTAATAAAAAGGCATGACATTTTTCCCTCTTTCATTACACTGGACATCTACAATAATACTAACAAGATTTGTCACTAAAATTGTCCTACAGAATACTAATTGAGACTGATTACATTATATAAGGGGAAAAAAATCTCTATAACTCACCCTTGATAAGTGACTTCATTTATATGCAGTGAGTAGAGCTATTTCCCTGAATTTTGGAGCATTTATTTTAAAATAAATGTAATTAACATTTAATTTTACATAAAAAACATATAGTAAAACAGAGCATTTTGAAAGCATCTAAATTTTTACTATATGATATTTACATCTGTTAATAAAAGATTTTAATAGTGCCTTTCTAATTTTCATCTTAGTAAATGAACTAGGGCAAGCAAGTCACATTTAAAATCATATGTTTTGAGATGAATGTACTACAGAAGAAAATCATCTAGATATAAATAAAATACAGCACATAGTAAGAGAACAAAAATTGCAGTTGTTCAGAGCAGTCTACTTAAGCCATAAAACACCTCAAAGATGCTACAGAATGCATTTCTATATCTATAGAGATGCACACACACATATTATCTCTACATATATTATGGTCCATCAAATTTCAGCACTGCATCTTTGCTAGCAAACATCCATTCTAGACACTATGGACCTAGATAGGGTGACTGTTTATGTGTTGAAACTGTCAAGTATTCATCTGACCATCATCTTTTGGCCCTATAAAACACACCCAGTAATTAAACTGTAGCTATATAAGATCTTTACCAACACCTTATGCTTTACTTAAGACAGATACAACTGTCTTTTCAATGTGATTTTATGTTATCTTTTAATTATTATTTATTCAAATTTGTAACTCTTAGACTACCTGTATTTTGTTTTGTTAAGCCAATTTAAAAACATCTCTTGTTTCCTTTCTGAAAAGCTAAGTATACTGGATATGATAGATGAATTGATCTTTCAGCAGGTATGGCACATTTTTGTGCAAAAAGGAGACACTTGTTTATTCACCTGAATGTCAAATCTTCCTGTTTCGTTTTTGATTATTCAGACCTGACAACTGCAGGAGCATGATTCTAAACTGATTCCACCTTTCCAACATACGTGGCAGTGCAACCTGTTTCATTCCACTTATCTGATGCTATGTCTCATGGAACACTACAGATTTAATGCTTTTGAAAAGAACTAGGATGAATGTACACTAATATCTGTCCCTTTTCATGGTGGACCTTAACAGAGAAACAGTTTGTTGACATTATATATGAAGATAACTTCAGACAGGCACTGTACTAAATATCATCATAAATGACAGAGGGAAGGATTCGTGATCAGAATACTTTTAAAAGAAAGCTGTGAGAAATGGGACAGTATCTTCTATCCTTCTATATGAATGTCTTCCTTGTGTTTGCAATGCTGCTTATTTTTTTGATATATATATTCTATACACATACTTTATTTCTTTCTGTGTTCATACCCTTTCCACGTTAAACTTCAAGCTAAGTATAATAATTTTAGAATGCTTTCCTACTCTATGCAAGTACTGAAGAAAAAATATTCCGTTAGAGAACACAAATTCATGATGACTTCAAATACAGATGGATAAACAAAAAAAAAAAAAAAAAAAAATCAAACCAGTAAATGCTAATAAATGAGACTTCACTAACAAATATCAGTAAAAAAAAACCTAACTCTTTCAATATTATGACTTCTGGCATCAAATATGANAGATGGATAAACAAAAAAAAAAAAAAGAAATCAAACCAGTAAGTGCTAATAAATGAGACTTCACTAACAAATATCAGTAAAAAAAACCCTAACTCTTTCAATATTATGACTTCTGGCATCAAATATGATGATGTTGCTATGGAACATTTTGAAAATGGGACATGATTTTTCAATTTGTATCTTAGTGGTGAGGGAAGTAATGTTCAAAATAATGATGAAATTGATGTGATAATCATATGTTCATTAAAGAAGAACCTGCAGAATACTTATTTTATTACATGTCTTTTCTGGAAAAATTTCATTCTTCCATTTCTAGCAAATACATCAGTAAACTAATATTTCAGATCTTTGGGGTATGACCTAAGGAGACACTTTACATAAGAACTCAGTAAAGTAATGTCCTGGGTTCAGCAATAGCAGTCAATTTTTCTCCTTCTTAGTAGCTGGTGCAGCTGTGTTTTGACTCAACTTGGGAACAAAACTGATAACAGGGATGTTTTTAGTTACTGCTCAAATGTTCTGACCAATGACTTTGTGAGTCTCATGCTCTGCCAGGGAGGAGGGGAGGCTGGGAGGAAGCAGGGACAGGACACGTGACCCAAACTGACCAAAGAGGTATTCCATACCATAGCACGTCATGCTCAGGAGGTAACTGGGAGTTATCCAGAAGGGTGGGTTCTCTCTGGGGTGGTTGGAGGAGTTGGTTGGTCAGCACTGGGTTGGGTTGGGGTGTTGTGAGTTTTCTGTTGGTGGTTGGTGAGATGCTGTATTCTTTTCCCTTGTTATTTCCTTTATCATTATTATTCTTGGTGGTAGCAGTAGTGATTTGTGTTATACCTTAGTTACTAAACTGTTCTTATCTCAACCTGTGGGAGTTGCATTCTTTTGATTCTCCTCTCCATCCCTCTGGGAGCAGGGAGGAAGGGGGGGGGGGCGGGGGAGGAAAGAGAGAGGGGTTGAGTGAGTGAACGAGATGCGTGGCTGGGTTTAAACCATGACAAGCAATCACTATAAATAGGATTGCAGTGAAGAAATAATTCAGTGTTTTTCCAAGTGATTATTATGCCAATGACAGTAATTATAACTGCTATTGCGCCTATGGCAGATTCAAGCCACAGGAGAGCTTGACATGTGACAGCATGCTGTTTAGAAATACTGCCCAGATGTTATCTGTGGGGAAGGTTTCATTTGGCTGTAGTGGTTTAAGGAAATGCTGAGAAATGCAGGTTACAAATTAAGCAGTACCCAGCTGTTATATGCGTTTCTGTCTGAACTTATTAGAACTCTTGCATTTAGGTTTGATAAAGCTGTGTTTGCTGTTCTTCTGCTGAAGTCATTAGACATTCCTAGCTTTGTGCTGTGATATCGCTAATTGGGAAACATGCCATTAAATGTATTTTCAGTACATCACAAGATCAATTACAGTTCAGCTGTAGTTCATGCCTTTGGAACATACTCCCAACTTCTGGAAGTTCCAAGTTTCCAGTCATTTGATTCATCCAAATCTGTATCATCATGATCTTAGACATTATCCATAGGAACCAAATTTATGAACAAACATTAGATACCCCCTCCTATCACCATGAATCTTGACAATGAGAAGGCTGTAATTTGGAAATTTCACAAGAAATATTTAAAGCACCACAAACAACAATCAGCTCTGAATCTGTTCTAAATACAGACAATGTTCAGAGACAAGAACTGTTTAAAGGCACTGGTTTTGCCAAGGGTTGTACCAGGATGGGCAATGGGGAAAAAAACTCTGAAAGAAACATTGCACACCTAACTTATGGAATAGAAACTTCCCCACTTAGCAAATAAAACAAAATAAAAAGGTTAAAAGTTTTGCCTTCCTCTTAAGTGGAAAAGCTTGAGAATATAGGAGGTATTTCTTGGTTCCTATTGTTTTTCCACAGTCATTCCTTTTTAGTGGTGTGGGATAGTCTGTTCACAATATTTACTAATGTACTAAATATTTCCCAATACTTAACTGATTATTTTTCAAAAGATTCAACATCTAAAGAATGAAAAGGTAGTAGAAATTAACAAAGGGGAAGATTTTTTTAGAAATAGCCAGTAAAGTAAAACTGCAGATGCTGTGCAATAGGAGAAAACACAGTTGTTTAAAATAGACCACTGGACATTGTATTAGGTTTGTATTGTGTCAAGGTTTTGGTATTAGGAGTGTCCTGGGATAGGGGAATAGGAAGGGACTGCAGGGGTGGCCTCTAAGAGCAGAGATCAGGGCTGCCCTGTTCTGGACACAGCTGGTTACAACCTGAAATTAGAATGTATCCTTTACTCTGCCACTCAACACAAGGCTTACAAAATAGAGGAAAGAACTAAAGAATCCAGTGCCTAACAGTTCAGCTGAAACCTGGATTTATATTCCAATAACTTTTCCATTTGACTGTTAGGTGTTAACCATATCATATTGAGGCATTTTGGAGCAGAGAGACAGAAATATGCTCTGCTACTGTGTTTCTTAAAATACCTAGTGTTTTTCTTTAACTTGCCATATTTCTCTGTTTCAGGGATCTCCAGGTCAAAAATCATTGGCTCTATTCCTCTGTTGCTCTATGTCATGTTGCTTATCATCAAAAGACAATAAACTTTTTTAAAAAAGTGTAAGATGTAACAAAATATGATGTTGCCCACAGTACAGTATTTTCTCATTTTATTTGGTCAGAGGCCAGAGGAAGTACTAGTTCACTATCCATTCCAAATTGGGCTAGACAAGAAAAATATGCATAATAGTTTATTTGAGAATCAAAGTGCCATGGAGTAAAGAAAACATCTTACTGGGGATTAGGAAAGAATACAGAAATGAGAAAGAGAAAATAAACTCAGAAAGAGTGACAATCAATACTTTGATGTCTTTTTTTTTTTTTAACATATTGGAAAAAAGATGGAGAAATGATTTAATGAAATAAATTCTTGGTTAAAAATCAGTGACACCTTGCCTTGGATTTTGAAGTTAACTTTAGTAACAAAATACTTGATATAAATTACTACAGTGGAACTCATGGTTCCTTAGTTATAAGGTAATTGAAAAATACTTTAATAACTAAGGTACTAATTTTTTTGGTTTCCAGCCACTAAGCACTTAGCGTTATTTTGTTTCAATTACCAACCCGTACAATATATATTGCATGCCAATAAATAATGAAGTAATTTACATGAGAGGCAAAAGAATCACAAATAAAAGTAGCTACCTACTGATACTGAGGTTTGTCTTATTTGCCAATTCAAAATAATTATAAAAGTATTTATTCTTCTGCAGAATAAGATGACTCCATAATTAGTTATTTTGTTCTTATTAATTATTTTGAATTGGCAATAAGTATGGCAATATATATGAATATTTTAAGATGTTCCAGGCTACCTAGAATGACGGGGAGCAGGAACAATTTTCAGTGGCTGAAGTAAAATGTTACCTGGTGATGAATTTCCCATGCTGAGATTTTTATTTGAAATGAAATGCCTTAGTGTTGTGTTTCAGCAACTTAGAGCTAGTTGAAAATTAGCTTAAATTTATAAAGCTACTTATATCTTGGTAAATCCATGCCACCAAAATAAGATACTGAACAATTAATACTTTAGACAGATAACCTACATAGCATAGCAAAACAGTGCATCTTCTCTGCATAACATCTCTCTGACCTGACAGTTGTGACACATGGCTGCCACACATCTTTTTTACCAGATGATAATTTTGACATTTACGTTACAAAAAAATGTTCAGTAAAAAAAAAAAAACAAAACAAAACAAACCACAAAACAAAAAAAAAAAACTAAAACCAAAACACCCAAAAAAAACCCAAAACAACAACCAAACAAACAGGGAACAAAGAATTTTCAGTCAGATAAGGCTAGCAGAAGAACAAGGAGAGTTTTAACTGCTGCCTCTGAAACCCAGCAGGACGGTACAATCTGTAAGACTGTAGCGAAACAATTTGAGAAGCTGGGGTTGTACTGTGAGAACACAAGTTTCTGATGGTCAGCAAACTAACAGAAATATCTCTTGAGAAGGTTGTCCTGGTTTCAGCTGTAACAGTTTTGTTGTTTTGTTTGTTATTTTCTTCCTAGTAGCTGGTGCAGTGCTGTGCTTCAACTTCAGTCTGAGAACAAAGTAGATAACACAGCAGTGATTTAGCTGTTTCTGAGCAGCACTTACACTGATCAAGGACTTTTTAGTCTCTCATTCTCTGTCAGTGAGGAGGTGCACAAGAAGCTGGGAGGAAGCAGAGACAGGACAAGTAACCCAAACTAGCCAAAGGGGTATTCCATACCACAGGACATCATGCCCACTATAAACCAAGGGGAGTTACCCAGAAGTGCAGATTGAGCTCAGGTTGAGCTGGGTATCAGTCAGCAGATGGTGAGGAATTGCAGTGTGCATCACTTGTGTTAACTGTTTTCTTTCCTTTTCCCATTTAAGTCTTATATTCCCCCCCCCCCTTTATTATTTCCCTTATCATTATTATTATTGGTGGCAGCAGTAGTGGTTTGTGTTATACCTTAATTACTGGATTGTTCTTATCTCAACCTGTGGGGTTTACATTCTTTCAATTCTCCTCCCCATCCCAACAGGAGTAGGGGGAAGGAAGAAGGGGGAGTAAGTGAATGGCTGTACGGTTCTGAGTTACCAGTTGAGCTTAAACCATGACAGTGGTTTTGCAGGTAACCCTAATTTACCAGGTCTGTGATTTTTATGATTTCACACACACATTTTCCATAAGATGGCAACATGAAAAACATTCTCCCTGCTCTGTTGGGTATTTGGAAAATTAACTGAGTCTCATCTCAGAAAGGACTACATAAGCCCTTGCTCCTGTCACTTCATTTTTTACAATATTTTCTACTGTACTAGCAAGCCTGCTACATTGAAAAGTTCCAGCACTGTGAGTCTTAATTTAAGAGGATAAAAACAGTTGTCATAAAAAATGGTACTAAGGAGAAAGAACATGTCCCTATTAGATCATCAAAGAACACACTCTCATAAAGTATTTTCTTATTATCTGTTATTTCACTGTCTTGTAAATTTAAGTAATTTTAAATTAAAGATTGTTAGGAATAAAACCATGGACCATGGGACACCCGATTTTATTTCAATTGCCTTACAGTACATAAAATGGACCTTTATTAATGCACAAAATAGAAAAAAAAGATGTAGACAGCTTATTCCTGTTACATTTGATCCTCAAACTGGAGGGATAAGGAAGTTATCAATAACTGAAATTATGATTTAAAATGGAACCTGTTACATAACCTCAAATGTTAGTGTTGTTGTTATTGTACCTGTAGGAAAGGCAACTTGAAGCCATGCCTTGGTATGGTACCTTGAGTGTCATTTCATTAGATTCAGATGATGAATTTTTAAGCTCATAGTCATCTCATGCTCTGTAAAAATAATGCTGTGTAGTAAAGTAGGTGACGTAGAGGAAAAAAAAGTCACAGACCAAAATGACAAACTTTTATTCATGTATGGTTTGTTTATTGTTATGTTATGTTTAATTGCCTATTTTAAATGAACAAAACTATATAATGGTTTGTTAGCAACTAAAAATTCTAAAGATATTCTCACAGTGTTCAGTTAGATAATATATAATTTTAGTCTACTATGTAAATAACCCCTTTTTTCTCCTGTTCTTTCCTGTCTTGAATGTTTCCAGTACGTAATTAGACTATGTAGTATCTGCTAACAATTCTTGATGGATTTTTCACTTTTATATGATGTGATTAAAAATTATTTGAGAATAATAATTCATATAAATGGAAACTATTTTAAAACACAGCTTAGAATTCATTTATCTCTGTCCTCTTGTGTGTAAAATGGCAGCACAGCTTCAGGCTCTGAAAGTTGAAACGAAAGCAAGCTGTCACAGTAGAATTATGTTTCAGATGTGGGTTGTGGTGGTGTCATTTTGGGTTTCTTTTGTTGCTGTGGGTTTTATGCAGGAGATTTTTTTTAATTAGAAGAGTCTTTCTAGCCTTGTTTTAAAGACTGCAGGACAAAAGTTCAACCGAGTACACTTGCTAGTAGATTTTGTCCAACTGCACATGAATAAAATCCTGATAGTTGAGTTTGTTCTTCATTTTGCTTTCATCAGTGCCTCACTTAATTAAACAATAATTTCCTTGTAAACTATTGAGTTTTAACAGTAGAAAATTAGAAAGCAAAAACCTTGCATCTGTTCCCCCTAGGCTCGATTAACTCTACCATCCACACAGAGTAAGGGACTGTACTTCTTTACACTGTAAAGTACTTTATAAAATGAACTATGCTCTAGGGTCACAAGTCATCTCCTGCTCAGTTCTTGTTCTATAAAGAAGTCCTTTCAACTCTTCATAACCTGAGTTGCTGTCATGTGTTCACTTTCTGACACTGACCACAAATCAAATTAAGAGAAGCTGGATCTCTCATATTCTTCTTTATCTTCTTCTAGCACACACGTTAGTAGGTTATAAAGAAAAGAAACTTTCAAGTTTCTCTTCCATAATAGCGTTCACAGTTGGATGAAGTACTAGCAGGGGACTTACATATATGTCAAATTAAAACATAACATTATCCCATTACTTTTTCCATTTGATGCTGTGTTATAAGTAATTGCAAATAACCTTTCTCAACTCATTTTCTTCATACCAGTCATGGTTTTCTGAAAGGTTGTCACTTCCTTCCTCAAAGATTTTCTCTCCAAGCTAAAAACGTATTACAAATAATTTTCTCACATGAAAGTTGTTACATAGTTGGATGATCATCTTTTTTTTTTTTTTCTTTTAGGAGGCAACAGAACAGAATCATGGATTTAGAATTATAAAACTATGCTATCTTTTTCCTTTTTCTCTGAATTTATTTCCTACTAATTAACTGATCCTCAAGTATTATTTCCATGGAAAAAAAAAAGAAAGATGCAGGATTTTCACTTTCTGTTAACAAGTATTATTTGAAAGACAAAAGCACAAGTATTTGTCAGCAAAACAGAGCTCTAAATCAGATTCTGCAAAAGTGTCAAAATGGTTGTAGGGATCACAAGAAAAGCAGATCATCTGACTACAAAAAAAATTATCAAAACAAGGATTACAGAAGAGTCTCCTTCACTTTAAATTAAAGAGTTAATAGTTGGTTTCAGGTTTTTTTAATATTATACTTGCTAATGAAATCTTTTCTGTTCTTAATTATAGACCTATATAGAAATATGTCATTATCCAAACCTATTGATAACAAAAATATCAGGATTCTAACTTGTAGAAGATTGATCTGGAAAGGAAATGCATGTTCACCCAGATATTCACCAGTCAATACATAGGAGTCCAGAACCCACAGGTGTTTTGCCTTTGATTTCTGCAGGGACAGGATTTTCCACTCATGCTTTAATTAATCTGGCTATAATTATGCATGGGGACGTGGAATAATTTAAAACCACGTATTTCTGTAGGTAGGGTCTGTTCCTTAGATCTATTTATGCAGGGTGATGCATACATGCCTTTTCCAAAAACATGTTAACAACCACTAAAATGTGTGATCCTTCTTACTTCTCGTATTTACTTAATCTGTGGTACTACATGAAACACATACACAGAAATTTGCCAGCAATGGTCAGTCTTGTAAGAGTGTTGCCCTTTGTACAGATGCCTGATTCAGTTTTCATATGATCCTTTCAAGGTCAGAAATGCTCAAGAGATTTAGAAGTCTAGAGAGCTGTATTTTCATCACTTCTAATATTCCTTCTGCCATTTTTTAGATAATCACCAAAAGCATAAAGAATTTGAGCCATTCACTGAAAAATATTGGCTGAAATAGCTAAGACTGAAATCTCATTTCTCTATCAGTATTGCATTACAGCTACATTAGTGATAATTGTAAGCAATTTTTTACAACTTCAACTTTATTTCATGAACTTACCTGAAACAAGTAAAGCTAATTCAGGATAGGTAATAAGAAAAACATTGTAGCAAACTATTAAACAGGGTTCTCCCTGAACAGTTATTTATGATTCCCTTTGTAAAGCACTGGTCTTAGATATGAATGAAACACAGAGAGAAAAATTGTGTTGCAACAGTGTGATCTTTCTAAATTGTTTTGCCACTTAAAAATCAAGAAGTAATGCTTAGAACATGAGATTTTACAACAGGTCGAAGTAGAACAAAAATGGCTAATATTCTCATTCAAGAACTGGACACCTGCTGCTGGAAGCGTGGCCCATAAATAACTGTGGTAACAAATAATAGAAAATAACATCTGTGGTTACACTACCTCTGGAAAAAAAAAAAGTACAAGAGCTATTGTTCTCTGTGCTTTAGGGCATAAGCTGATCACCAACTAACATCAACAGGCAATCTCCCTCATTGTGTCTTATTACACAATAAAGTAGATTACAAGCTTTTGTGACTTTGGAATAGCAGCCAACATCAAGCAGAGGCATTGATAAAGTACAGGACTAAGGAGAAAATTACTTCAACCCAACATTGTGACATTTACAATACATGCTACATCTTGATTGCAGATTTGGGTCTGTTCAAATGTTAGGTTACCCATGAAACTAATTAACCCACCAATCTGTAAAGAGAAAAATACTTAAAAAAAATGGAAATTCTAGGCAAAAATGAAAACTTTATTTCACTGAAACACTTTGCTTTTAAGTCATACAGGACACATTCAACCAACTTGGATAATATTACATAATTAATTAGAAAATTAAAGGAGATTCTTTCTTTCTTTGGCTACAATGTGTGAAAAGCAATAGTAGCATGTTCTCTTGAAAAGGGTTTAAGCAATGTTAGTTTTCTCAGTCGAACTAAACACCGAGAAAGTGATTCAGTTTAACTTGAATAAATATAGGGAATGGGTGAGTTAACTTTATGAGGTCGAAAAGGGAACCTTTTATGCTGTCCACCATGGAAACTGGGGGAAAGAATAAGAAAAAAAAAAAAAAGGCAGTGTGCTGCTTCTAATCACGACTTGCTCTATAGCTAAATATTCTTACAGCTTCAATGTACTATTTACATAAACAAACAACACTGTAGCTAAACATGAAGTTCCCAGCATCTCTCTGCCCATGGCAGGGAGTTTGGAACTTGATGATCTTAAGGTCCTTTCCAACCCAAACTATTCTATGATACTATGATCTCCATAATAGGCACTTGATGAAGTAGAAGAAAGTATAAGCATGTAATGTGGTTAGAACAATATGCAAAAAACCCTCAAAAATAATGAATAATAAATAAGCTTAAGTGCAACAGATAATCTATTATGCATCTTTGCATATGTCTACTGCCTTCAGTTAATTTAATTGTGAATAACTTGAATTTAAAGCCCTCTAAACCACTCGTGATCCCTTTTACATGTCACAGATTCAATTCATAGCAAAACACTCCTGTGGTTAATTTGATTTATACTTATGCAGGATGTACATAGTTGAGAACAGAATGAGACCTTGCAATACAGAGATAAGAAGAAAATGCTCAAGCTTTTCCAACCAGAAATTTGGTCAACATAAGAATCATTCTAGGAGTAAGGCATTCTAAGTGAAACCTAAAATGTCATAAAGGGAAGCTGCAAATTATTTTAACAACTGATTAATGACATCAAGCACTTCTAAAACGTGAGGCACAGATTCTTAACCAAATTTCTTTTTTCATTTCTAAAAGTTAAATCAGTTCATTTAACCTGCTTGTATGCCTCTCCACATTCAGTTCAAAATTTGTGGGTCCAGAAGAAGAGAATAAACAGAAGAATTTAATTGCATGGTGAAGGAAATAACTTCAGAAGGGCAGGCAGGAATATTTTTGGTTTTCTTTTTCTACAGACTATTTTTGTTATTCTTTTTTAATTCCTTTTTTTTAATCTTTAGGATAAAGAACATTGCAACCATTGAGAGAGTAATTACTAATGAAAGTTTTCTGGATATTGGTTATAAACCAGTAAAGTATGTGTACCCATGAAGGGCCATGGCACTGGGGCCAGGTGGCAACAAGCAGTGAGCATTAATCCTATCAAGTTAGCCTCAAGAGCTGGGTGCCTTTATGTAGAATTCCTCTTGGAATGATCCTTAACAAATTCTAATGCCTGAAGAGTGTCCATTCTCCTGTGGGAAACTGTCAGTTGGTACAAGTCAAAATCACTCTGGGGAATTTTCTAACACTTTGCTAGTATAAAAGATTGTGTTTCAATGCTTCAAAATGTTCCCAGCCATAGCTATTGTCTGTATTAGGAGCTCCATAGTCATACTCCTTTTTTCTCATTAAATTCCATGCATTTTTGGTCCCATAAATCTTGACGTCTTTTTGCTGCACAGTGAAACAGGAATAGTGGCAAGAATGCAAAAGAACTTGTAACTTGTTCTGTGGTTTGTTGCTTAATTTTTTTTCTTGGCAGGACAGACTTCCATTGGGCTGAGGTAGATCTAAAGCTCACAAATTCATTAACCAAGTGAAATAAGGAAAAGGAAGATTATTTTGCTTTGTAGATATTGTCAAGAGAAAATCAGGCATTCTTAATCTGGAGTGCACAGAAGGGGTTTACCACATGCCTCTGAATCAGCTACTTCTTCTGATAAAGTTATTTATTTAATGTTATCTATTGGGTAATAATTGGCTGTTTCCAAGTTTCTCACATTTGTTACCTGAGAAGACTGATTTATTCTATGCTATTCCTCTTGCAGTCAAAGGAAAAAAAAAAAATTATCTAATTTAGCTGTCTTGCAACATCCTGCAGAGACTTGTATTTCTCTTATTTGGCTGTAACCAGTGTTCTTTACTCGGACAATTGGATTACTTGAATGCATGCCTTTAGATGATACATAAAGTATAAGTTAAGAGCCTAAAGCAGAGGTGCTGAAGCTCATCTTGTACTTTATCTTCTGGAAACAGCGACAATTCCACTGAGAAAGAAAACACATTTTATGGTGTACAGTGAACATCAGAGGTTCATCCTGCTGCAGAAATGTCATTGTATTTTTCTTCTACCATGAATGAAAGAAGCCTTTAAGAGTGCTTTTTTATTTCACAAATGCTACCTTTCAAGCAGATGAACCAACTAAATAATCAGTGCCCTCTGAAGCTTTTCTCTATCTTTGCATAAATATATTTGTACATGTAACATTCATTCTAAAACTTTTTACTAATTAGAAGCCTTATTGTTTTATGGCTATTACAGCTTCCCAAAGGGGGAGGGGAAGAGGTTTTTCTAGCTATACAACTCTACAACTAGAACTTTTTTCAGAACTCAGCTGTCACCAGACTAATTTTTATTAGAAAAGACCTGTAGGAGGTTTTATTAGTCTCTAAAGAATGCATGTTAACAGCTTTGTAATAGAAACATGTGTCCATTATACAATGCACAGAGCTAGAACAAAATCATCATGCCCAAATACCAAGAAATAACCCCTTTCTAACAAATAACACTAAAATTGAACTAGAGAGTGCCATTTTTATTAAAAGGAGCAAAGCAGACTATCAAAATAAAAAAAAAAAATTAAAAATAAAAAAACAAACCAAAAAAACCCCCCATATTCTCAAGAGACAAACATTTCATGCTTCAGAATGCAGCAATTGCAGCCTAAGAGATTTAAAGTGTTGCTGAACAGATTTATGTTCACTTTTAGAAGCAAATGCCTTGAGAATGGCAATGATTACTGATGCAAACTGATTTTCTTACTGATGGTTGCAGCCTGATGTACAATTCTGGGAGTTGGGCTGTCTTCCTAATCTACTCTGGAAAAATGCTAGCAGAGCACAGTGGAAAAGTCATACTTTATTTTTTAATTTGCAAAATATGGTCCAATACTTCAGTTCTTCCTTACATTACTATTTATTCAAAGCTTTGTTTCAATGTGAAAGACTAGGAACATGGCTGAATCACTTATATAGTAGAGATAGATATAATTATATAGAAGAGTTATATATATAATCAACTATATATATACCATATATATTCTATAATTAAACAAATCTCAGCATCTGTACTGGTTTTGTCTGGGATAGAGTTAATTTTCTTCATAGTAGCTAGTGTGGTGCTATGTTTTGGATTTGTGTTGAAAACAGTGTTGATAATTTAGGGATGTTTCAGTTACTGCTGAGCACTGCTTACAAAGACTCAAGGCCTTTTCTGCCTCTAACCCCACCAATGAGTAGTCTGGGGGTGCACAAGGAGCTGAGAGGGGACACAGTTGGGACAGCTGACCTCAACTGACCAAAGGGATATTCCACATCCTATGATGTCATGCACAGCTTATAAAGCTGTGGGAAGAAGAAGGAAGAGAGTGAGGGATGTTGACAGTGATGGCGTTTGTCTTTCCAAGTAGCCACTACATGTTTTGGAGATAGCTGAACACCTGCCTGCCCATGGGAAGTGGTGAATGATTCCTTGTTTTGCTTTGCTTTTGTGTGTGGCTTTTGCTTTGCTCATTAAACTGTCTTTATCTCAACCTACAAGTTTTCTCACGTTTACCCTTTTGATTCTCTCCCTCATCCCACTGGGGGAGATTGATCAAGTGGCTGTGTGGTGCTTACTTTCCAACTGGGGTTAAACCATGACAATAGTGCTGAGAGGACTCTATTTCCCCATGGCTGGGGGGATCTTTGAGCTGTCAGTTAGACCACTCTGGTGTGCTATAAGTTTTTCCGTATCCTTAGGCTGATGCTGAAAATAGGAGGTAGCTGTCATTTTAGACTGTTCTGATTACTTCAAAAGCAGCAAAACCCAGGCTTTTGAACACAGTCCATAGTCCCATTCTTTTGGAGACCACAGCTACTGCAGGAATAGTAAGTGGATCAGTAAAAGGAATAGGGGTGTTGCAGAGCTGGAAGACTGTGATTGTTACCTGGTAGAGAGGAGTATATGGCAGGATGCCATTACTAAAAGGGCTAGCTATATATCAGGAGTACCTATACTCCTGTCCTGTAGCAGCTGTGCAATAGAGCCCTGTTTAGAGTTAGGTTTTGATATCTGTGGGAATTTTTATAGCACTTCAGAAATAAAAGAATTAACTGTTTTAATAGGGCTGTATAGCAGATCCATGTACAGTTGTGATCTAGCAGGCTGCGACAGACAATTTAGTGAAGTTCTTCACTTAATATGCAACCTTCAGTGATGTCAATTTATTCAAGGCATTCCAGCAACATTAACAAGTGTTTTGGGTACTGAGCTGCCATGGTTTAACCCCAGTAGATTAAACCACAATACAGAATAGAAATCCTTAGTTACCTGTTAACTATGAAGATATATCACTTTGAGCTTAGGAAATAGCAGACTGACGTTTTCTTGCAGGCTGAGATGATATGCTGGGAAACTGTGGCTGCATTGTTGTTGTGTTTTTGTATTCTTCAGTAGACTTCCATTTTTGACTGATATCAGAGATAAGTCACAGGAGAATGTATAAATTAAATTTCCTCAGCTACTTCACCTATTTACTGGTATGAAAAAAAAAATGTCTTTGCATGCCTGCTTTGTTACATGAATGGATTTTTCCCTCTGTCTTCCATATTTTTTCCCTGTGTTTGTGATGGTAATTTTTGATACTATTCGGGTTTTGGTTATTGCAAACCAAATCTGCAGTACAGTTTGAGTAAAAAATAATTGAAGCATGAAAGGACCACTTTAAACGTAAACAGATTACTGTGACTACAGTTTCATCTAGCTGGTACACTGACACAACTTTTGCTACAGCAGATAATTTTGCATATACATATGCTATATCTAAACCATTCTGATTCTGGCTGAATTCAGGAAACCCTAACTACAAACTATTGATAGAACATGCACAGACATAGTTCAGCTTTCACAGTGCAATGTGCTGTTACATGCAGGGCTAAACTTTCTGGGATGTGTTACCTACACTCCTACGTAGTTCACCCTGGAAGCATTTGTTGGTTGCTCTTGCTATTTAGAACATGGCAGGTAGAGGTGAAAGTTCCAAAGCAGAGCATAATCTGAAGTGTGGTTTCTGTCAGAACAATATCCACTTTGGAAATTCTTCAGAAGAAACAGAACCATCTCTGATTTTTACTTATCTATTTGTTTTCCAGACAGCATTTTAAAAGAATGTGGGATTCACAACTTTTCTTAGTTCCCTGCTTTAACCTTCTCTCTCTGGGTCACTGTTTTTTGGCAGCTTTTAGCATGTGCAAAGATACAACATATATAGTTTGGACATGATTTGAGAGTACAAAGCAATCGCTGGCTACCACAAACAGCATATTGTTATGATTAACAAAATACTATGCTGATCTATATAGTATGTTCCTCAGTTAATGCATAGCAAAAAGCTAACTATTGCTGCATTTTGGACAGGGACAACCCTCAATGTCGCTGAATTGCTGGCTTGTAATTAATCTCCTGTGCTAGGGAGGGAGGGCTGGATAGGATTTTGGTGTCAGTATTTTTCCTCTTATATCCTTGAGCAACTAACTCCATTTCACAAAACTATGCTTCTGTCACATACTTTTTCACACCTTAGCAACAATTTTCTTGGCAAGGTCACACAGCTGCTTTCAAAAAACTAGGCCTTGAATCACAGACAGCTGAATAGGGTTGCATGTGGGGCTATTTCATATTGAACTGAGTTGCTTCTTCAGCTGAATAGCAGTCACGAGTATCCAAACTATTGCAATGATTCAGGGGTGTTTAATGTTCTCTGTGATGTCCTAGCATCGCCACCTGGCTTATGGCTATCACTCAATATGAGTGCCGCCTCCTGTGTATTCTATGGCACATCTGACTGCTCTCTGTAGATTATTTGAATGCTAAGGGCCTCTCAAATATCTCTGGACTTTACTGAGAGCTTGAACACTTCATTCACATTTAGACACCTGCACTTAGACTCTTACATTGAAGTGTCTAGAATCTGCAGCTGAACCCCATGCTAAATTTTTTCCTAGCCTTTAGATGATTCTATTCTCAGTTACAGAATTACACTATATGGATATTATAAATTATGGATATTATACTGTATGGATATTATATAGTAAACATTAGTTTAAATAATATCCTGAGAGGTTTTTTGTGCAATAGATATGTATGAATGACAATAAGCAATTTAGGGTTTTTATTTTTTTTCTGTCATCAGCATAGAGTTTTGCTTATAACTTTTCGTACTGCAGCACAGCACGCCTGTGCTGCTGATTTCATGAAAAATGGGGCATCTCTTAATAACTCCTTCCTCTGTTCTGTAGCTAGTTGCAAATGGAAATACCTGTACTCCTTGCTTCAGCAGTAGCTATGAGCAACAGGAACTTTTAAAGTAAACAGAGACTCATTAATGCATGTCATTAATTATCACTACTTAAGATACACTGTAGTTTCCTCAAATATATTTGGTTTACATTAGTACAAACTTGCAGATTACTACCTGATAGCAAGCTCTGTGAAACAATGATTGATTCTTGTTCATGTTTTAAGTAAGTCCTTATTCTCAGTGTAGTTGCTATATCACAAGAAATATCCTAGCAATGTTCCTTCAGATCATCCTGAATGAAATGGCATGAAAAAAAATTTTTACATCTTTTCTAACATAAATTTAGACAAACTTTCATGTTTATTACAGAAGTAAAACTTGGCTCTGAGAATGCTTACTCTTCAGATAATGAGATAATTGTTTTCCATTGCAATTTCAATGTTTGAAAATGAAAATTCAGAGTTTAAGCAGACTGTGCTAACAACTCTTCAAATCTAGACAATAATACAAATTCAGAAAACAGTTGTAGGACAAGATCAAGGACATTAGTTCAGAGAAAATCTTCACCTAACTAATACAAAGTAAGAATATTACTTGATAGCGGTTTTTTCCTAATATTTTTAAAGACTGTAGTGGAAACATTAATGTTAAGCATAGATACATGCTATTAGTGTTAACTGGTCCCAAAAGAGTTGATTAAGTCTTATGGGTTTTTTTTCAGGTCTCCTTACTCAAATTTTGAAGCAGTCATCGCATTCTGAAGTAATTTCAACTTTTCCAAAATTCTGCCAAAAAGGTTTCTTTGAATGTTATAAAAATTACTGCTAATTTGCTTATATTGTGAGAGGATATCTCATCCCTTAAATATTTTTGTTTTCTTGAAGTATGAAATACTGTGGCAGTTTCTGCAGGCTGACTAAACAAGTACTGAAGCTGAAGGATAACACCCACTACAAGGAACATTTTCAGCCTGCAAAAAACCTGTCCCTGTTAGTTTCCATGTCAAGGGCATGAACTGCAAAAAACTATCTTTTGTCTGCTCAGTCATGTAAAAGGAAGTGACAACTGCACCATTTTACAGCTCATGACAGTGTCTGAAGCAAAGTCAGCAAGGAAGAAAATACTGAGAAAAAAATCCCTCACAAGGTGTACTTCATTGAAGAGAAATAAGAACTAACAACAAAACATCTCTACAGTAACAACAAACACGTGAAAATAGCAACAGAAGAAAATACAAACAAGCAAGGCAAACCAGAAAAAAAATAATGAAAGAAATTCACTAGGTTATATATGCACTTAGAAAAACATATAAGAAACTAGAAAAAGAAATGTTCCTGGAAACTATGGAAAAGTTTGGAAAATTAAATTCAGTGGAAGTTTAGACTGAGAGCTAGAGTGAGAGGGAAATAGGGACAGATTCTAAAATAATTCAGTCTTTAGATGGGAAAAAATAAGTAATTCAAGCAGCATTCACATACATTTCATCATTCCTGATGTCAGCTCCTCTGGCTAAGGATTACCTAGATTTAAATAACATTTTCTGTTTTGTGCCAAAATCTTATTCTCAAAGCAGTTTCTTTTATTCCTATGCATTTGCAGAACTCCTTGAAATATTTTATCCAAAAAGACAGGAAACAATCCATATCACCAGCATCAATAGAGGTGTTTCTATTCAATTTGAAAGGCTTTGAGCCCCTCAAAAAGCAAAATCTCTGCGTTGGTACATAGATGCTTAGACAATAAAGAATGAAAAGAAAAAAAAAGAAAAAGTAAAAAGCCATTTAAAGACAGTTCCCTGAAGGAGGCTTCTGAAAAACAGGTTTCTGATACTGAAGCAATAGCAGCAATCCAATCTCTGATCCTTTCCACCCCCACCACCTTTCGCACACTGTGACCTTTGCTGCTATTTTATACAAAGAGTTACATCCTGTATTCGATTTCCAAATTTGTTCTAGAAAACTGGTTCATTTAATTTATTATGCCTATCAGTGACAAGCTTTATAGACCTGGCATATCTAGCCTTTTGATAAGTCTAAGGATTTGAAACTGATCTGAAAATGTATAAAATACAGTGATTAAAGGGATAGGGTAATAGGTAACATGAGGAAATGTACTTCTGCTTATTAAGTCAGTAAAGTTACAAAATTATCTTTAAAAGCACTCTTGCCATCTTATCTTTCAGAAAGCATGTGCTTATGAATTCACCCAAAATTCTGCTCTGTTGCAGAATAACATGTATCTTCAGATGCATCAAAAGAAGAGAAACATCAGGGAGTCTGGCCACTGTTTACTAATTAAGATTATGGAAATGATTTCATGTGATTTGCTGAAATGTTAATACCTTTGTGAAAGGAAAATATTATGAATCTAGATGCATGGACAAGCTTATCTTCTTCCCTGAATACAGAGTGCTGTTTTGCTTTGTTAATGCCCTAACGAGAACCAAAATTTACTTTGTGAATAATGCCCTCAAAAAAAAAAAAAAAAAAAA